>PVJO010007730.1:0-79929 GCA_004026905.1 Hystrix cristata | reverse complement strand
TGGTATTTCCTACTCAAGAAAAAGAATTGTTAGATTATTGGAAACTGTCACCAGTTTCCAATATCCCTCAAATCATAAATTTGAGGGCTAGTCATCATGAGTGCATGAATACTTATCAAGTCTACTTGATATTAAAACCTATGTTCTTTAAAAACTGCTAATAAGATCAGAACTAGTCAGTGAAAAATATAGTCATAAACATGCTTATTGTTGTTTATCAGACAGAATAAATGGTTTATATTTAAAATGAAGCCATGGAGGTACACTTTCCAGTACAAATGCTTAAGACAACGTAGATATGTGTTATGTTAGCACAAATCTAAACTCTATCCTCTAGGTGTAGGAGAATAGAAGAGAACATACAATAATCATAGTCATCAATAACTTCAAGACAACATGTCCAATGGTAATAAAGAATCCAATGTGGGGCTTGAGTCCATATAGTGGGAGTTTCTTTCTGGTTGTAGAAAAATTGAAATCAAGGTCTCAACTTTCCAGGTCATTTGTCAGTGTTTTAAGGATGAGGAAACAGGTATGCTTTCTCATGGTCATCCGTGCTGCAGTTCTGTCTTTTGTCATTAATGACTAAGAACCATAAATACTACTCCCAGAAGTCTGTATATATGCATTTTTATTTAACAGAAATTAACAAAAAGACATGGTTGACTCAGGAACATTTTTATCACTTATACTGACCAATAATAAACATCTTTCCTAGTTATTAATACATTAGTATGAATAAACTAGATTAATCTCGGTGATTTTATTAGCCACTGCCCCGTCTATTCCCTGCATACTGAAAGTGTCTGCTAAGTGTAACTGCTGCTCTGGGTGGAGGTGGGTTTGGGTAAACCAAGAGAACGGATATCTTGTTTCTACCAGAAGATAACAAACAAACTGAACTGAAATGCAGGAGAGGAAGTGCCTGGAGGATAAAACCAGGGAAATATGTGAATGTTTAAACAGAGAATTCTAACTGAGGGACTACAATTTTCTTTTAGTACAGACAGTCAAAAATTCAACTAGTAAAAGTCAAATCATATGAGTGAAGTCATTAAACTTGAGAAAACACAAAAGTCTAATTAACACAGAGCAAGATATATATTACAGATATTTCTTCAGGTCATTTGCTAAAGTTCCCAAGGGAAGAAGAATCAATTGCTAACAAGATGTGTTGTGTATTTTCAACTTTCCCAGGACTGAAAGACATTGCTTGAAAAGTACTTCCAACACCATGGGCTGTGACTAATGAGCCAGAGGAATTTTTAATTAGGTCCCTTTGTCTTTTAGTTAAATTTAGCACAATTTACATATACAGATAGATAAGAAACTAGTCAGCAGAGTAAGAGGACAAACAGTTTTGATAGTTGGGAATCTGTTTTAGTATAATGGTAAAAGTTTTAACATGCCTTCAAGGATTATTTTCAAGAGAGGAAGATACAGGGATATGAGAAGAAAGAAAACTTAGGTCATCTTGCTAAGTCTTTTAGAACAGGTAAATAAACTCTGCAAAATTCCAATTGGAAAAATAGAAGCATGATAGTACTAAACCACAGCATGATGTTTATGCAAAGTAGTAATTATCACATGTAATTTGGGTGGGGTTTCTGCTATAACAGATCCACAATAATATAAACCCTAACGATAGCATTAAAAAACTTAGCTTATTTTATATACCTCAGGATTCAATTCTCCAAAGAATAGGCACTATAATATGACAGATACTTTGCTATGTAATAGAAGTATAATGTAGAGTAAGACAATCTTCTGCCCGGAGGGCTCAGAATATACCATGTTGCAAGACTTTAGCATTTTGGGGGGCTTTTTTAAAGTTGGGAATTATCTGACAGAGTCTTGCTTTGTCAAGTTCAAGATAGTCAAAATAAGACTACTTTCTGGAATAATAGTTATTTGCTTAAAACAAGACACAACTGACAGAATAAATTGTAGTTCTGCACAGTGAGTCAATTTGGCTTTATGAACGTACACTATCATATCCTTATCTTTCTCATTTTGTCACAGACCAAAGCCTCACTATAAATTTCATTAATCTGAGAATCACTGATGTTGACACAGAAAAACAGTTTGCAGTGTTATTCTTTCAAAAGGAAGAATTTATTGCATCTTGGAGAAGACAGTGGGAACAGAACATGCAGATATACACACCTGTATAGATAAGTTATTATCATAAAATCCAATTTTAAAATGCAACATGCTTCCGGGGGTTTCCTATCTACTTTTGTCATCTACATGTGAATTCTTAATCAAATAATCCTGTAACTTCTTGATAAGATATGATACACTGGTGGAATTTACATTTTCATTGGGGAACAGGGAAATGTTGTTTTGGATTTCTGGGGACGTAAGTATAGGAAGGCAGAGTCTGAATAGGATGTAGGCTTTGGATGGTGTGTGAATGTAGGCATGTGGATGGCAGGACTTACAGAAAATGGGCAGTGAGAAAAGATCAAGGAAAATACTAGAAGGGCGCCAAAGATAAACTCATGAAGTGTAACTGCTTTTGCTTTTTTGTCTGAAGGTAGTGCTTCAAGTTTTTAAAAGTAAGAACTTCCTTTTTTGATATGGCCTTGAATAGATTAAAAACATACAAAATTGATTAAAAAAAATAAGTTGTTCAGGTTGAAATGAGAATAAAAGCCCCCCTTGCCCCAGCTGAGGAGCTGGACCCTCAGCAGTCCTGCCTGCTTTCGTTAAATCCAGTGACTTGGAGGGAAAAATAAAAATGTAAAGGCTGCAATAGTTTGAAACTCAGAGAGTTGGAATACATGCTCAGAACTCATGAAATGCAAGGAGTTATTTGCATTTAAAAGATACTTAGTTTTGAGGGGCTGGGGATTTAGCTCAGTGATTAGAGTGCTTGCCTTGTAAGCACAAGTGCCTGAGTTCAATCCCTGGCACCACAAAAAAAAAAAAAAAAAAGATACTTAGTTTTGCAAATGCTTACTCATAGCCTGAGTTACTCTTCAAAGTTCACCCATAAATCCCAAGGAGGCAGAAGGAGTAGGAGGGGCAATTTGATAAAAGATGTAGAACTAAGCACACACATTTTCCCCAGTACAAAATTCTAGGAGACTTTATTTAAGCCCTTTAAAAAACAGATACAGGACACTGTGTATGACAGGGTGATCAAAATGATTTTGAGGAAAAACTCTCAAAGATATCAGGAGAAAAATAGCTTTAAAAAAATCGATACTAGACAGCTGGTAAAAGCTTTCAAAAGCCATGCTCAACAGAACAGCGAGTAGGGCTCAGCCTTAGTGGAATCGCAGATAATTAGCTGGAAATAATTAACTGGAATTCCGAATAGCCGGGATGCTAAATTATAGCCACCGACTTGTTTACAGGTGTGTTCCATAAAGCATTGTTATAGAGAATGGAGAGGGTATAAGCAGAGAAATGAGTGTTTTTTTTTCATTGACGAATAAGTGAACCTCAAAGTTGAAATAACCCACATATTTAAAGTACTTCAAATAATTAAAATCTTAATTGGAGGGTTTTCCCCAAAACTATAAAGTCCAAATTTGCTTGTTATGAGCCCAAATACATTTACAAGGAAAAATAAGTATACCTCCCAAATCAATACTGTCACTCGTATTAACTAGTGAGAACATGATATACTCTCTCTATATGTACTTACAAATTCTCATACATATCTTTTTGGAGAGAGGTTTTCTTATTTTTTAAACAAAAATTGTAATACATTATAGAATGTTTATCTTTAGTTTTTCTCTTTTAGTATAATCGCTGCTGCCCTCTGGATCCACTGATGGGCTATGAAGAAAATGTTCATTCTGCCTAAAATATTCTTTTCTATTATCTTTGTAAGGGTGTTTTTCTGTTTCATTTTCAATTGTATCACTCTGTTTTATTTTTAGTACGTATTTTTTTATTATGATCTTGTTCTATTTATTTACTTATCTATTTGCCACTCTCACTAAAATGTGTCATGGAAGATACACTTCTCTTCTGTGCTTGCTTTAATGTCTACACTTAAAACAGGATATAAGCGTGTAGGTTCACATTAAAAGTTTGTTGACCGAATAATAAATAAGGTATTTCCTTTTGTATAATTGCATAGTATTTCACAGCATGAATGTACCTAATTTAGTTAACCTGTCTCCTATTAGTTGACAATACAGTTTGCTGATTTATTTTTGCCACTTATATAAGGTCGTAATAAATATTCTTACATGTATTTCCTTATGTATGTGTAGTATGTTCTATTCTCCAAATACTGAGATTACTTGATTAGAGATGTCTAGGTGTGATGCATGTGAATATAGGTATACTAATGTATGTTTATATGTAATGATACATGTAATGGATGTATATATATGCAGGTATTTTAATAGATACTACCAAATCTATGCCAAGGGCTCAAAACATTTAATAATTCTGCCAGTGTATGTCTGCTTTCTCATCTCCCATACACTTTCACTGGCAATGGACATTGTATACTAAACACACACATGTGTGCATTAAGCACACACTAGTAGCAGCAAAAGCAATGGAATGAAATAGCACCTTTGTTATACATAAGGTCCCATGTTTACATTCGGATCTCTCTGCAATCCCACGAATCCAGCCATCTGCTCTTGTTTCAACAGGTTCTCTCAGTAAGAGGCATTGAATGTCCGTGTTGCCCCAGATTCCTATATTGAAACTCTAACCCTGTATGTAATGTTATCTGGAAGTGGGCACTGTGGGAAGTAAGTGCTCCGTGAGGCTGAAGCTGTCGTAAATGGAGTTATTGCCCTTAAAAGTAGATTTAAGAGGGTTATAATCTTTTCTCGGTCATGTGAGCAGAAAGGTATCTTCTGTCAACTAAGAAAAGAGCTCTCATAAGAACCGAACCAGTGAGCACTTTGATCTTCTGGTAGACTCTCCAGCCTTGAGGATTTTGAGAAATAAAATGCTACCGAATCTCTGGTGTTTTTGTTATATCTACCTAAACTGACTAAGACACTTACTGTAGATTTGTAATAAATTTTGAATCTTATTAAATCCTCCCTCATAGGTCATATATTTAAATTTTTGTAATTTTCTATTGAAATTTTTAGACAGCCTTAACTATTTTTAGTAATAACCACAATAGACTTTTCAAATCCATTTTCTACAACCATTTGGGAAGATTGACATTTTAAGGAAGTTGAATTCGTTTCACACTGTGCTTGGTTTTCCATCATCTATTACTCTTTCTCATGGTATGGACTTTAATAAAAGCATCCATATATACCCCTATCCTCCAGTAAGCTTGAGGACACACTGAATCCTCCTGGGTCTCTATGAGTGGGGCATATGGTACATAGTAATCAAGACTTTCCCACCCTTCGCCTATGATTCAGAGTCCTATGACCGTGACTAAGCCATGGCACACAAGGAAAAAGTGATTCTGGAATTTCAAGAATGAAACTTTCTTACTCCCGTAAAGAGCTTTCAGTTTAACCTAATCTTTCTTCTTCCTTCAAGACCAGAAGTCCAGAGCCCCGATCTCCTGCCTGAGGAGCTGCAAAGGAAGCAGCCTGGGGTGAAACAGACAAACTGAAGGCAGGACAAACAAATTTACCTTAAACATGAGGCATAAACTCCCAGGAAACACATAAATAATAGAAAATGAGTTCAAATATGCATATTTAGATTTGGAGGACCACATTAGGCAAAGAGAAACAGAATTTATAACTTCAACCCACAAAAGGCCCCCCCAAAAAATGTAATCTGAAAGCATCAGATTATAAGTAGATAGGAGAGCACAAGACCCACGTAGAAGAATGCAGGTATATAACAAAATAATATGGTGAGGATAAGTCAAGCATTTTAGAATTTACAAAACAATAAATGGATTAAAATTTTCAAGTCAAAGATGTAACGAAGTAGTTATCATCTTTTATCTAAAAATATCAAAAAGTAGCATCATAGAAAGGTGGAAAACCAAGTAATAAGTTCTAGAGAAACATTAACTTCAAAAAAGCAGTTATATCAATTTCATAACTGGACAAAAAAGAATTTAAGGCGAAGTACATTGAAAGGAAAGGGGAGCTATTCTGGATCCAGATAACATTATAGCCAGTAAGAAGACATACAAATCCTGAAACTTCACCACATAGCTTTAGAAAATTTTAAAGCAAAAGCTGACATAAACCACAGCTGAACTCTGCTTACCAGCTGAGAATTTCTCAGTTACAGGGGGACATTACCACAACCCTCTCAAAACTCAAGAGATGGGGCTGGGGATTTAGCTCAGTGATTAGAGTGCTTGCCTTGTAAGCACAAGGGCCTGAGTTCGATCCCCGGCACCACAAAAAAAAAAAAAAAAAAACCAAAAAACAAACAAAAAAAAAACTCAAGAGATTAGGTGACTAAAGATTAATACAAAGAAATCAAGAGGAGCAAACTTTCTCTGCAGAGTTGGACCGGAACTAGTTTAGACTTGAGGGTCATATGCTCTTCGTCACACAACTGAGTCATGTTGTTGAAATTTGAAAGCAACCCTAAACAATAAATGAATAGGTGTGTCTGTTTTCCAGTAAAATTTAATTCATAATTACGGGTGATCAGTCAGATTTAGCCTGTGTCTTCAGTATGTCAGCCTCTGCAAAGATGACTTGACTAAAAAAAGAAAATTGGTTAATAAATATACAAGGCCATAAGGAATGAGACTGCAGTATCCAATTAACAACTGTTTCCACCTCAAACAAACAACTGCACTGTGGGGCTCCTATTTCCCTGTAATCTATGACTTTGCTGATTATTCTTAGAAACAGAAAGATCTTTCAAGCACTTTGAATCACAATGTGCACTTAATTAAATAAATGAAATGTCCAGTCCGAGATTAATTTAACAGTGGAGAGTTTGCTTTGTCCTAATTTATCTCCAGTCTTAATGAAAAGGCTTCAGTGGGAAAGTTGGGAAGTACAGTAGACTTCTTCAGTATTTTCCTTCCTCCAAAGAAAAGAAAAGAAAGCAGAAGAGTAGAGAAGAGAAGGGAAAAGAAGAGAAGAGAGGAGAAGAGATTTCTCACTTTAGGATTGATATAATTCTCAGCATGGCAGGTGTTAGTTTTTCCAGTGTTTTTTTTTTTTTTCTTTTTTAATAGGTTGTAACTACCTTCGTTGAGGAAATCAAAAGCATACCCTCTTGTTGGTAACTTATCATTCAGTTTCAGGTCCTGATATGCCTCTTGCCTTGTTCCAGAGTTTTCACTTCACCCTGCCCCACCAAGGTGGCCATTTTGAGTTGTTTATAAAATAATCCCCTCTGATGTCTTCATGTGGTTCACATCTGCTCACTGGGTTTATAGGGTATGAGTGTATGAATCTCATGTTGCTAGGTCTCAATCCTGGCTACAGTATCGAACCTGTATCAATGAATAAAGCTACAGTTTAATTTGCAAATCTATGAAGCTTATGATAACATAAGTAGGGGAGTAGAATAAGTATCTGTGTTTTAGTAATACCTGGGATTAATACATTAGGGTTACTTAGTTCGTATATAGTCGACCATAATAGCCCAGGACACTAATTACAGGAAAAGGGTTCTTTGCTATAGGTGAGACAAACCCTGAGACTGTATAGCTCAGAGGTACTTTCCCCCATTGCTGATTCCTGGCTGCTGCTCTGTTCTCCAAGCATTTGAGGAACCTGTCCAGATATCACAGATCTGGTTGCGAAATCATTATCCTGGATCCAAGTCACAGCAGTGTCCTAATCTGTTTCCAGTGGGGGGAAAGACCATTGGATGGATTGAATAGTTATTTGTTTAATCTCTTTAAGAATGTATAAGCCTATAGGAAGTATAAAGTGTTCATAAAGGTTAGCTTGGAGGGATTTCCGCAAGTCAGCAGCATGAACACCAAATTTAGACTATTTGTCCCCCAGCGTAGCCTTGACAATGGAAAGTATATATCATTGGACCGCTGTCAGTGGATATGCCCTTATAATACATTATATCCCTCTACTACTTTGATGACACAGGAGCTTCACACAATTTACCTTCCTTCTATTTCTCAGGAGTATCTAGTGCACTAAGAATCACCAATTGAGTGATCTGGTAATCTCAGCGATGTCTCCTCCACAAGGTTATTGGAGTGAATGCAAACCAGTCCTCATCCTTCCATAGAGAAGTAGGTGGTACTCAATGCTCCATTTTCATCATCCATCTCTTCTTCTAGAAAACATCTCCCTCTAAATTTATTAATTTATCTCTGGTTGAAGTCTGAGTCTGCAGTTCATAGGGGCTGGAAGTGGTTAATAGGCAATGCTGATCTTCAAGTCTTCCTTAAAAAAATTATACAGTTTGGTAGAGTCTGTCACAGGGAAATGGAAGAACACATACCACTGATTTTTGTGATCTTAGCCAAACCTGAAGTAGAAGGAGTTCCAATACAGCAAACTGTTACCTAGAAAATTTTCAGTATCCACAGAAATTTCATGAAAAGAATAATGTAATCTTTTGCACAAGGGAAATGAAGACTCCAAAGCAGATGTCACTCAGGCTAGATTTTCAGACAACAAATTTTGGAAATAAAAACAATTGTTTACACAGATATTAAGAAGACTTTCTTAAAGTAACCCTTGGGTTAACTTCAGAGACCAAAGCTACCATTAAATTCTAATTAGAAATGAGCAATTAGAGCACTATCTAGCTCATCATGTGAATATGATTGAGATGTTACACAAAGGAAAATGTACAGTGTGCAAAGCATTCATTAGAAAACAAGTAGAAATAAAAATAAATACAAAGATGCCTTCGGATAGACTTACAAAGAGCGGCTGATGTAGTGTGCTGTCAGGTTATACCTGGATGCTATTGGTTGCCATAGCAACATGAGATCTTAAAAATGTGGACCAAAACATGTGACACTTGGTACACAAAAAGTTCCAGACATTATCATCCGTCAAGAGTGTGGGGAAATACTGATTGCTTTAAACATCTGATGGAATAAAATGCTACTAATAATTACTACATTTGGTTTGTATTTTTTTATATTTCCTACTTGAGGTCATTCAATAGTTGAAAATGAAGCAAACCAGAACATACATTTGCAATTGTGTAAAATGGAATTAAATTGGTTTAAGTAAAGGGCCAAACAGTTTGCAGTTAAATGAAATGGGATATCTAAAGTTAAATAATTCCTTCCTAATCCACTTGGTTGTAATCAAACATTTAAGCACACACATTATGGATATAAGGTCACCCACTGTTTTGAGTCTCCCAAAAAGAAGCTCACAGCTAAGTTATAAATTAATTTAAAAGGTTTTATAAAATTGTAAATGTTTTGCTGAGCCTTTAGAAATGCTTCCAAGGGAAATCACTAAGAATGCAATAAAAATATTTTTAACAGGCATATGCTGGCAATTTAAACTTTTCTAACATGAAAGATGATTAGTTTTCAAAATCAGCTCAGCATCAGAATTTTTATATATTTGAATCTGTTTAAAGAAACAAAATTATTTCTCAAGATTATTTTTTTCCTATTCCTTATTTCCCCCTTAGTAGAAAATTTACAGTAATTTCAGGAAAACAAAACCAATGCTTACTTCTTTCACATTTATTGCAAACCATTTTTGGAGTAATTAAAAGATGTTTGGGTCTACTTTATTTTAATTCTGTTATGCATGTGCTCAATACATATACCTCAATTTGAGGTTTTGTTACTGATTTCTTTACACTTACAAAGGCAATGTTGCTTAGTATGTCACTGCAAGGCAGACAAATGACTCTCTTGCTGAAGAAAAGAGATTGAAATTGTACATACATACCACAAATAATTTATTTAATAATAAATGAAGTAATGTGAGCTCATTTTGCATTCTCTTCTCCCCAAATTAGAAGTGCAAAGGAGAGAACTGTCAGTTGTACTGAGAGCAAAGATGTTCAGAGAAAGCACACAGAATGCCTGGGATTTGAAATAAATTCCGATGTGGTGGCAATAAGACTGTATTCGTATGGGAGACATGTGCTCCTTTTCACTAACTTCATCCCTCCAAGGGAAAAAGGGAGGAATTGTTATAGAAACTCAATGAACTGTGTGTTATTTGGAGTGAATCACCTTGGGCGCATACTGTGACTTCTGAGATATGACCATTATGTTGGGTGTGGCATCACATAAGGGAATTGTTTTCACTAGAGTGTATTGAAATGTTGGTTTATTCAGATAGGTTCCATGGACATTGTATTTGTAGTTCTTCGGTTGTTCATTATTACCATAATTATAAGCCATACCACATCCATTGAAACCAGTGGTCAATTAGTGTTTTTAACTTTGTTAGGAAAGGGTAAATAACATTCTACTAATGATAGTTTGTAAATCAATGACAAGAGTAGAAGGGTGGGTAGAAACTAGGAAAGCAATAAAATTTATCATGATTTTTTCCCACAAAACTAAAGGAGAATATTTGAAAATTTAACGAAATGCGGAATATGCCCTCAAAAGTAGATTCTAAAGAGTTTATCATATTTAAATTTTATTCCCTTAAATTTACCATGTTTTAATATTTTTCTTAAAAAGCAGGATGTTTTAAATTTTTCATATAAGGGCTAGGAGTATAGCTTAGAGATAGAACCCTTGTTTAACATGAGCAAAGCCCTGAGCTCAATCCCAAACATTATAAAAATAAATTTATATAACTAAAGAAATTTATTCTAATAAGTGCCATCAATTGGAATAAAAGACTGGCGCCTTTATGCTCTACTGCTTTGCCTGAATTTGTTTCCTTGAAGCTGTCTTTCTTGGACATTGCTTAGTCAGCCTGGATTTTTTTTAATATATTTTCTTAATAAAATCTGTATCTTTCTATTGCTCTTTTAAAAAAATCAACTGACATCAAAGCATTTTTACTCATATTGAAAGCGCTTGTCCACTGCTGTTTGTTTCTTTTTGGTAACATCGCCAATCACCCTGGACCCAGAAAACCTTAGCAGGATATATTCCTTTCCCATGTTCTCCTCCTGTGCTTCCTGCAGTGTCTGATGTAAAACAGATTTTAAAGTTTATAATAGAACAGAGGTCAACATGAAAGACTCTCGGATCTTGGCCTTTGATTTTTGCTTCTGGTCTTTATTATTACAACACATAGTTAGCTGAACTATTATTTTCCCTGTTACATAAAAACATTGAAATAACAGTCCTTTTTTTTATAATCATATATCAGAATTTTCAAAGGATTTTCAAATACACCAGGACAGGTATTAGAAAGAATAACAAGAACATACAGTAACCAAAATGAACTGTAACATTCTTAAATTTCTCAAATGTGCAAAATAACAAGCATACCTTCTACCACCCTGCTCGTCTCCCCTCTCCTGTCTGCACCCAGAATGTGTTTTGAGTCTAAGCAACTTCTCCTGTGTTGTGTTCTGCCTTCTGCTGCTTCCTCTGGGAACATGCTCTCAGGATTTTCTCATTTTCTCATTGCTTTAGTCAAACTGGTCAAAGTAGAATCCTTGAACCCTTCCCACACACCCTCCTCACTTATTTCTAAACAGTGATCAATCTTATCTTCACTCCTCAGCACCCACAGCTACTACCTGCTCTTCTATAGAGCCACATTTCTCCAGTAGGTAACTTACTCTCCTCACTCCATTTCTTCACCTTCCTGTCCCTTCTCGACCCACTCCAGCCTCCTTCCATCAGCATCATGCTACCAAATAGCCCTTGTTAAGTCCTCACATTCAAAGGGGCTTTTTCAGTGCTTCTGGCAGCATCTTTCTTTGTTAAGCACTCATCCTGAACATCGAAGTCCTACATGAAGGACAAATAATTTGCCAGTCTCATATCTTCCCTGCAGACCTCCTTCTCCTCCCCTCTCCCATGTTCTTCTTTTCCAGTATCCTCTCCTCCATGGGAGAAAAACTAGGCTCTTTTCTGCAATTCTTTAGGATTCTGAGGTAAAGACTTGGTAGGAAGCAGAGGAAAACAACAGAGAGACTAAAGGAAAAACAGAACCTGTTACAGAAGAAGAATAGATTCGTGTAATCCAGTGTTGGGTGAGCAGACAGGGAGATGAAGCAAGAAGGCGAATGCACTCTTTCATTTTGAAGGTGCAGCGGATTGAACCAAGGACATTCCCACTGAGCTACATCCCTAGCCATTCTGTATTTTTCATTTTGATACAGGATCTTGCTATGTTTTGCAAGTTGAGATCGGACTTTCAGTCCTCCTGCCTCAGCCTCCCAGAGTGCTGGGATTTAAGGTCATGGGCCACCATGCCAAGCTTCACATGCATTCTTTGTGAACAATATGGACTTATCTGTGACATGAAGTCTGGTGGAAATGTTTCATAAAAGAGACAATGTCACAGGTGAAATGTGATGGAGATGGAGGAGAATGAGAGAGGAATTTTATTGAAGACTTAATAGTTAACTGAATATTTAGGTATCTTCAGAGTAGCTGACATACCTGCAAGTAAAAGATGGAGATATTTTGAAAGTACTCTAGGTGAATTGTTTTTCTTTTCAGGTAAATGCATCCATTTCCACATCAACATATATTAACTCAATGCAAATTACTTCTTATCATACATTTTCAATCCAGATACCATCTCTGTATGATAAAGTCAGAAATCTACTCCTTATTGCTTGTTTCCAGTTATGGGTATCAAAAGTATTACCAAGTCTAAAACAGAACTTCTCCCAGCCAAACAAAGGTAGCATATCTCCCTGAATGTTGCCCCTATTGGTTCTCTCTGCAAATCTTAGACTTATCTAAAGTCAACCACTGAAAAAACATAAACTATTTACAGCCTTTTGTCTAGAATGTTTGTAACTGCCAATCACTTAACAACTGACTGAAGTAGCTTAACAATGAGGGAGTTGTTATCCTATATAACAACAAATTGTTTTACTTGTTATATAAGATGAGCATTTTTATAAAAGATAAGCAAGTAGCATTTTTAGTGGATCACTCGAAGTTATGAGAAGGCAGTCAGTACACAGCTGACTCCTACACTTTTATCTATCATTTGATGGTGAACCCCTTGAAAAGCTCATGGTGAGGTTGTGGATATAGTTGGGCATTAAGTGTTTGCCTAGAGTACAGAAAGCCCTGGGTTTGGTCCCTACCACTACAAAAAAGAAATAAAAATTTCAAATTGGTTGGTGCATTTCCAAACATGTGTGATCACCAATGACCCTGATTTAAAACCATACAAAAAAATAAAGAAACAGGAAAAGAGATATTCTGGATAAAATATCGAGAAGAAACCTTATGTAGCAATATAAATATTAAATGTATTGGCAGAGATTCTGAAATAAGATTCCTTGGGTTTGAATCTAAGTCCTGCTAATGTCAGGTATGTCGTTTTTTAACAAACTACTTAACCTTTTTATGCTTCCTTTGTTTTTAAAAATAAGTATAAGAACAGTATTTTTCTACTGGGTCTGTGGTGAGAATGAATGGTTTAATACATTTCAAATCCTAGAGCAACGTCTCATAAGAGACCGCATTAGAGGTTCATATATGTTAGCTATTATATGATTATTATGTCAGGAACAATACATAAGAACAAAAATGAAACTTCATAGTAAAATTTAAAATGTACTCAGAAGTTATAAAAATTAGGACTTGTGGTTATAATTAAGGCTTTAAATACTAATAATTTATGAAAGGTTTCCAAATTATACATGATTTCTACCTGAAGGCTATGTGATTGTTTACAGTGAAAACTCTAGAAAATTTATATACTGTTAATACCTATAAATTAATCCATCATGTCTTTTAGATGCACGATTTGTGTAAAGAAGAAATGGTACTCCCATACTAGCCATTGACAATTAGAAAAACCCTATATATCATGTATTGTAACAACAAAAGCAAAACACAAATTACTTAGAAATAAAAGAAAACAAATGTGCAAAACGCTTGTGCCAAAATTTTTAAGACATCATTACTGAATGATATAAAAGAAGACTTGAATATTTGCAAGTGTATACCATGTTCATGGATGAGCACAATCAATATCACAACGATATTCTGGAAAGAATAAAAGGCTCCTCTTTAAGGAGCCTTTAAGAAAATGAATCATCTCTAAATAAAAGATTCATCTATAAATAAGAGATGATTCATCTATCACAAATAAAAGATTTATCTTTGATTAAAGCACACTTATGAAGCAAATTATTAAAACTAAGGTGAATGTTTCAAATAAGCTTTAAAAAGTAATCTTTACCCCCTCTTATAAGTAAAAGATACACTGTTGTATTTTGTGATACTGTACTAAAGGAGTTGAAGCTATTTTTGTCAAATTGCCAACCTTTAAAGAACTAACTATATTTACATTTATAGCAGTGTTGGTAAATAAAACTATAGTACTTTTATGGTGTTTGGTATTACAGATAGTGCTTTATCTCACTGTATAATTACTTGGCAATGAAAATTTCTAATATTTCCTAAAATAAGAGAAAAGGTACAGTTTATTTGGCCATAATGGCAATTATACAAAAACTTACCCGTAGATTTGATAATTGCCCAATTAAAATCCTAACAGAGTTTAAGAAATTTGACACATACACTGATATTTAAAAATAAAAAGTCAAAAAAGTAAAAAAAAAATCTGTAAATTAAAGTGCAAAACCTGCTCCCCTGCTATCGATGGTCACTAGTGAGCTCCAGAGGCTGGTACAGTATTAGTGCCCAGAGAAGACAACTAAAACAAGGAAAAAGGGCAGAGAACCTAGTAACACATAACTGTACATGTGAAAATTTTACATGTGATAAAGGATTTCATTTATATTAAATCAAAGAAGCAAGACAGGACTACTGACAAAACTGGGCTGGGATAGATGAATGAATGATAGAGGTAGATATAGTAATATAGCTCATTTGCACCATGTGCAAATGTTTAGTGGCCAGTAATAGAGAAGAAAAGTGCAACCTCTCATAAAATAAGTGTTATTAAAACATTTTTATTAAAGGAAACAAATAAAAATGATAAATTTGCCTACATGAAAGTTAATTCATGATCAAAAAACATAAAATAATTTTAAAAGGACTATCACAAGCGGGAAAAATATTTTCACTACCTGAAAACAAAACGGATCAGTGCAAATCAGGAGAAAAAGAAAATAATCAATTACAAAATTAGGCAACAGGTATATCTAAGAAATCAAAATGACTAATAAATTTGTGAAAGAGTATCAGAATGATGGGTATTTAAGAAAACATGTCAAACAATTATGAAATATAGTGAAATACTCAACACATTGTTAAAAGTTAAAAAGTCATAGTAAGACCAAGTTCTGACAAGAATTTGTGTAAATGAGGAACTTCACTCATGGGTGAAGGAGGGTAAAGAGCATCCCAACTTTGCAGACTCTGTAAAGTTGATTCCTCTTCCACCTGTATGTTTTGGAGAAACTCATATGCTACCAAAATAACACTCACTGAAGTAATTTTAAAGCACTTTTATTTATAATTATTTTGACATAATTACAGGTTCACAGGAAGTTGTAAAAATACTACAGAGAAATTTACCGTACTATTCACCCAATTTCCCAAAATGTCATTTTACAAACTTCAAGTACAGTATCAAAAGCCAGAAACGACAGTGGTATAACTCATGCTTAATTTTAGGCCCTTTCATCATGTTTGTAGGTTTATGTAAGTATCAGTGAATTAAGACAGGGATACTCCACCATCACAAAGACGTCCTTGTGCTGCCTCCTATAGACATGCTCACTCCTTCCTCCTTATACATCTTCTCTGATCCCTGTCTTTAATCATTTTCCAACTCTACTTTCCATCTTATTGACAATATTATATGAAGACTATATGTGGCATATTTGGATTAGCTTTTTTCATGCAGTGTAATACCCTTGAAATCTATCCAAGTAGTTTCATGTGCCAAAACTTTGTTCGTCTCAACTGCTGAATAGTGTTCTATAGCACGGACGGAGGGATGGCTATAGTCTGCTTAACCATTTACCTATTGAGGAACATTTAGTTGTTTCCAGTTTGGGACTACTGTAAGCAGAGCTGATATGAGCAATCATTTACAGATTTTTGTGGATACGGATTTCAAATTTGTATTAGGTATATGTTTAGTAAGATTTTTAAATTATATAAGTTTTAATCATTTTAAAATATTCTCCGTAGAAACTCATATTAGTTATTTTCTAGAGTCAATGACTTAACACAGGACATTTACAAATTACAACATTCACACATGCGAGCCTAATGCAGGAAGAGTGCAGAACATCTGCCTGTGCGCTGGAGACCCGAAAGATCCAATCAAGGGCTGGGAGCCCGCGGTAATGTCCCATGTGCATCCGTGTCTGCACTAAAAGGCTGAAGAAATCTATCTGGAACCAGGATACAATGCCCACAGTGGAGATGAAGACCAGAGCTCCCCTGAAGTGAACAGCAACCATCCTCGACAACAGCAAGGTCTAGAGCTCCTTCTGCGGCGAGAATGGCCAAGTTCCCTTCAGGAGAACCAGCCGCAACCGAGCTTCTCCCGGGAAACAGCCGGCCGCCATCTTCTGCTCTCGTTCCCCTTTATGTTGTGTTGGCAGTAACCCGCAGATGGATCGCCCAGAACCGCACCAACCCAGTCCAGCTGGGCGTTCCTGCTCAAGCGGACCACAGTAAGCTCACCACAAAACTCATTTGTGCAAGCTTAGCTAGCCTCTTAAAAACAAGTTTAAAAAAAAAAAAAAAAACAAGAGCAGTAAGTTTAAAACTAAAAATGACACATAAGAGAAATGCATATAAGACTTGTCAGTAAATTATTGAAGCTGACAGTTGACGAAGTGTTTACTATTTAGCCAAAACCCAGGAAAACACAACTTGAGACACATGTGGTGTTACCAAGAAGGAACAAAGAGGCCTGACAGAACTCCAGAGGGGATCAAACTGAAAGGCTGAGTTCAGATTCTGTAATAAAGAAATTAAATAAAGTGTCTGAAATGCATCAAGAGTTTTTGGAGACTCACAATGGAACTACCAGGTCTCACTGATCCCAAGGAAACCCTGGCAACCGCAGAGCTCCTTCTGTGAAGTCAACACACTCTCTGGCTTTCTCTTGTTTTCAAATATAAGTCAACAACCACAGATCACCTGGCACCTCAAAGAAAGCCTAGAGCATAAAACAAACAAAACAAGACAGACACTTTGTCAAAGAGCAAAGAAATAATTCAGAGTAAATAGCATGCTAAATAGTATCTTTGGCAAAATTTAAGACAATTTTGTACCCAGAAATGAAAAACAGGGTGTTATGAAAAGGGAAGATAGATTAAGAAAGCTGTGGGTATTGAAAGTGTTTTTGTTTTTGTGGTGTTGAGGGCCAAATATGGGGTGTTACACATGCTAGAGAAATGCTCTACCACTGAGCTACACCCCTGGCCTAAAAAATATGATTCTTTAAAAAGTGCATGTAAATGGTTAGAAAGAGAAGAAAGAGGAAGAGGAGCAAGAGGAGAAGAAGGAAAAGGGGCATGATCATATGACTAAAGGTCTTCCCAGAAAGGGAAGAGAAAAAGTGGAGGACAAGCCTGCAGAGGATCTTCTCGGTGAGGTACTGATGCTTAAGCTATCAAAGGTTCGGGAAGAGCAGTAATGTTCGAAATTAAACTCATGATTGTGTGGCTTTGGCTGCATTCCCAGCTGTCTGGTCCAGCCTGGAAAAACTCATTTCCATGGCCTTTCTGTTCATTCTATGACAGCACATTCTCTTTCTGCTGAAATCATCAGCATTATTTTTCGTTCGTCCTAGGAAATGTCTCAGAGTGCTAGCACACATGTCATTCCAAAAGCTACTTGAGTAAAGACTCAGAACCAAATCATTTTGTTTTTAAAATATTCTAATGGTCAAGATGATGTCACATGTTGCTAATCTACTTTCAGAGAGCTAGAGTTTTTCTTTTTAAATGAGGACAACTACTTTCTCTTTATCTTCATAGCAACAAGTAGGCTTCGGCCTCTTGTTAAAGTTCACACAATGAGTAAATTCTCTAAATTAGGAAGAGTATGAATACTAAATCATTAACAGCTACCAAAGATCATGTCATGGTAGGATAAACAGTACAGAATTAAATATATGTTTATTATGAAATAAATGAATCTCAGAATCTCAAAATTATAAAGTTGGAAATACTTAAAAAACAAAATAATGAAACTCATATGGACAGCTAAATATACTCTTATTTCAATTTTCTTGAAACTAAAATTTATTGGAAAATTTTGTTGAACACAAAGCTTTAAAATTTTTTAAATGTTTTCTACCTAATTGTGGAAAATACATAGAACAGATAATGTACAGTTTATGTGCACACATATATATGTATATGAATGTGCACCATATACATGAAACCACACAAATAGCAAGAATATTCACTCTATATTTCAGAACTCTAGTTCAGAGGTCAGAAGTACACAACAAATTGTGATGTTAGTTCTCGGGCTTTTCCTCATATGTATATGGCAAGATTTTGACAAGATGGAATGGTTTCTTTTAATTGTAACCATCTATGATTTCTAGTGAATGAATGAATGACTCTATATGAGAGTGGTGTGTGTATATAAAGTAGAGTTGGAGCGGCTACCTAAAACTACTTTGGAATTTATTGTAGACTCTTTTCGGTTGTTCATTTCCTGAGGCAGCATCCTCCCTACACATTTTTGTGAATGTTCTCTTTCCCTGGGATATTAATTTTCCTTTACTCTGACCAGTTGATTCTTGTGAGATCCAATCATAGTCTGTATCAGTTCTCCTGCGGCCCGAGCTGAACCATAATAGTGCCAAAGCCCCCGACCACTGTGCTCGGTCCAGAAGGCAGGAATGTTACTGGAGCTGAGTAATACAATCTTTATTGGCATTATTTATATGAAAGCCACAACGAAGTTTACTCTTCCCTCTAAAATTGCTAAATATATTATGACTTCATCTTCTCTATAGACCGCTATGATAAGGAAGAAGCTTTCTGAATGAGGAGAAAATGTGTCCATAATTCAGAGAAAGCCTCAAGTAAGAGATGGAGAAAAAGCGAAAGAATCCTGGTAGCATTGTTAGAGTCTAACTCTATGTCTCCAGTCAGATGATCTAGTATATTCTTTTTTTTTTTTTAGTATTAGAAAATTGATTTCATTTGTTTACAGAGAATAATATTCTCTTTAGTCCTGCATCTCACGGTGCAAGTACTGATAAAAGAGAGCAAACTTATTTAGTTTAGTATCTTCTATTGGACACAATAGTTATTCAATCACTGCATGGGTCTTGAATATTCTTTCTTCAATCTTGGAACTGTTGCTACCGCTCAAGGAAGATACACAAAGTAGAGAAGCTGAATATCTGCAAGGAAACCATATGAAAATAATTCTCTCATCTTAATGCTGGAAACACAAGATCACATATTCAGCACCTAGCTTTGTGCGAAGCATGAAGCAGATAGTCAATGAAAACATGTTCCTCTCCCCATTAAAAGCATTTCACCCTAGTACAAAAAAAGGACAGTCTTCTTCTCAATATGTATACAGGTATATTTTTATCATTAGTCTCTATCTTGGTTTGAAACTTTACCATTTACATTTGACAGTAAGCAAAATGATATATTTTCCACCTTTAAAGCTAAATCATATATTTTCTGATCCTGCTGTAAAGATATAGCATAAATTCTTCATAATATCAGAATGTGTCAGTGCACATGTCTGGCTCGAGGCTATACTATGGTAACAAAGTGAGCACAACAATTTTATTTTCCTATTTTGTTAATCTGTAATTCAATGTACACCGGAAATGGAGAGAGATGAGAGAATGAGTAAGAGAGCAAAGAGAAAGAAGGAAATAGAATT
The DNA here is from genome assembly GCA_004026905.1 of Hystrix cristata. NCBI lineage: Eukaryota > Metazoa > Chordata > Mammalia > Rodentia > Hystricidae > Hystrix > Hystrix cristata. Next base: position 60,125 of record PVJO010007730.1, on the reverse strand, counting down.
GCAATTGAGGGCTTTGAAAATATAGTATTTATTTTTAAATACATAGAAAAATTTCTATGAACATCTTCATAATCTAATGTAATCCTGTCCCTGCCTCAGCCAACATCCAATAACTCAAAAAATATCCCCAATAAAAAATTGAGCTGAAATTAGGAGTTATTACTTTTACTCCTGAATCTGGTATTAAGCCGTGAAATGAATGGTATTGAATATTCTAAACCTCATTTATTCATCTGATTTTGGACCATCCTGGCATTGTCCCTGTGGTATAAAAAAAAAAAAAAAAAAAGAGTTGTGTAGGAGAATTCTTGTGTCTCATCAGGGTAGAGTCACTTGATGAAGTGAAGAATTTCTTTTGTGACTTTCTAAATTCTACCTTGGTATTCCTGTTCAACCACGTGGATTTCACTTGCCTATCCACACCCAGGTTAACCCTTAGTTGAGATTCAGTCCTGCAGCTGTTTTTCATTTCCTTGTTCCAGTATATAGACCTGTATTCCTCGATTACATTGAGCTGCTCATTGTAAGTGCCAGTCAAGCCAAAGAAATTCCCTTTGTCAATGTCCCAAGATTCTAACATTCCTTATTCATCCTCTTATTTACTCTGTGTTATCATATTTTGTTTTTCCATGAGATACTCTTGCCTCTATCAGGTATTAATAGTAAATAACTGGCATATAGTTGCCAGACTTTTGTATTTTAATAGGAGTGTCTGACCATGATTTAAGGAATATCCAACAGTGGGACTTGAAATCCTAGCACAGGGAGATCTCAGGCCAGTTAAGAGAGTAGTTGGGAAACAGAAAACAACGAGTAATTTAAGTTTATCTAGAGCCTATCGAACTGTAATCAAACATGGGCTCTCAGTCAATGACAATTCATTACAAGACTTACAACCTTGATTGAGCATTTCACCAATATCCCCAGCCTATTATCTTTCCAGCATTTTTATTGTCATTTTATTAGCTGGGATTTGTTTTGGACTTTTCTACTCTGTTTTGGAGAGGCCACAGGAGGAGGGCTTCATACGCAGCTTTAAAACTAGTTCCAGCAGGCACGACAGTTTCCGAATTGCTTCTGTAACTGAAGGAGCAGGCTCGCAGGTATTTTAGGCCCTGGCTCTCGCGAAGATCTTCCCACATGGCTTCCTTAGCTTTTACTTTCATTTTGTATTAAACAAAAAGTCATTTGAGGGCTATTTAATGCTCGGGTTTGTGTTTTCCAATACCAGATAAAAGTTAAACAGATGAACCATTCGGGGGGTAAGGATTGGGAAATCGCGGCTGCTAAAATGCTTTAAAATGGTTTTGTTTTTTTAAACCCATTTTCCATGTTCCAGCAGCTGTGGGTTTTCCCAGGGCTCCCCCTGTGGCTCAAAAGGGAGCTGCTTAATGCTTAACAGATGAGCCAATTGAGTTTTTAAATGCAAAATTAAACTTAAAGTGCACAAAGAGCACAGGGGAATCCGCAGCCCAGAATAGACTGGAGGAGAAGAGTAAGCTGGAAGCCCCGGCTGTAGGGAGACAGCCTTTCTGCAACCAGCAGCACCTGAGAGGACAGAACAGCCACATTTACCTGTCAAGCATAACTCGAATATGATGTGGTTATACCCAATACTACTAGAAGTGTTTTCATAACTATTAGCTTAAGATTCATTTCTCTGTGTTCATTTTTCTTTATGAATAGAAAAAAATGGACGGGCTATGTAGAATACAAGAACAAATGTGTTCCAATCTCCACCAGGTTAGCTCTCAGTAATGGTGAAAGGATGTGGTTTTCTGGGCGTCTTTCTCCTCACATCCTTTACTTGCTATACCCGAGCCCTGCTTCACAGCGCTGGGTGAAGAGCCTTAATTCTGCTTTAAATTCGAAGAGTCAGGTCAATTGTGAATTTTGATCGGGACACAACTTGTCAAGTCACTGGATAAACTTTTGGCCATGCATCTAAATATTTGAACATAAAGAAACACTAGCTTTTAGTGATTAAAAATTTCGAATCCAGAAGAAAGTTTTAGCTAACATTGTTGAACATCTTCTCTGATTCACAATGAGTCAGTCTAATAATTTTAAAGAAAATCTCCATACTAATTGCCTAAGTGCTTCAATTTTACAAGGTCCCAATATCATCAAGCCTAAAGCATCATAAGTGTGATTCGTTTTTGATATAATTGATTGTTAAATTCCAAACCATGGAAATATGTATGGTAGTCAATCTCATGATTTCTACAAAACTTTCATGGCAATCCGACTCATATAACCTTCCAGATTTCTGGACCATACATATCGAAAGCATGTACTTCTTAGCGTTTTGAGGGAATGCATCCCTATCTGTTGCATTTTAATTTCATCAGAAGTATAATTAGGATAATTCAATAATATGAAAAATTTCTAGAAAAAGACAATTCTGTTGGAAAACTTGTTGGTTAGGTCTTCATTTACACTCAGCTTTACATTTGGAGAATCCTAAAACATCCTTAAATAGCTTACGTTTGGAGAAATAATTTTAATGGCTGCTAATCAAAAATGCAATTTACCTGCCAGCAGAAACCTTCCATTAGGCATTAAAAAGACACTAGAAAACTGTAAGTTCATATTTGATAAATTATCACGTCCAGCAATGTCTACGGAAATCACTAGTTTAGTAAGGTTACAAACATACACATACATACACATATATATGTATCGCACTCACATACACATTTCTAAAGTAGCCAATTGCATTCCTTAGCAATTTCTCTCTAAATTTTCCACATCAATTATATTTTAAGATGTGAGAACTAGCCTCACCCAGCGCCACCATTCTCCAAAAATCAACAAGTTAAGCAAACAGTTCACCTCCTCCCCCCAAAAAACAACTCTAACTCTATTATTTAGAGTTTGTCTTCACCTTCATTCTCACACTTGCCAATCTTAATTGTTTAAGGGAACAGTTATGCCACCTTAAAATATCAGTTCTGAAAAGGCAACTTTTTTAAAAAATGGGTTCCTACTCTGCCTTTGTGACTTTATATGAAAAGACTTATACTTCTTAGGTAATGCAATCCACTTGGGTCATCGTCTAGATCCAGTATCATCAGTTTGCCTGAAGGAAGGAACGATACTTACGAGGCTGGAATCCTGTGGAAGCAATCATATGGTTAATTGCTGTAGTGTGAACCTAGCCTTTGTGATTAAAGCCTAAGCAGTGTGTGTAGGTAGAGCAGAGTTCCCATACTCCAAAGCGTTCCTGGGTGTATCTAGTTCTCGCCAGGCCTCAAGCAGATAGGCTGAGGCATCAGCGTATTTCCCTGAGGAGCTGCAGTGTTTGGGGGTTTATTCAATCATTAGATCATATTCAAAGAAACTGAGCTAATTTGAATACGCAATCATTGGATCACATATTCATATATAAGCACCCTTTCGGAAAGGGTGATCATCAGAATGCAGGTTCGAATAAACAAGAACATATTCACAACTTGACATATTATGTGCTTCAATTTAATGCTAATCTGTGCATGCTCCCAAAGGATTTTATACTTGTCTTCTAATGATGCCTACGTACTGCTTCTGGGGTAATTTTCACAGACAGGAATTAAAAGGAGGTCTGTGATTCTTCGTCTTTTCCTAATTTTAAATTTGGTCATTTCTCATAGATGTTTGCCAGCAAGTTTAGGTCACATTTTTATACATATATATATGCAAACATACATACACACATGCATGTATGAATATGAATATATATATATTATTCAGTTACCACAAAAAAACCTTTCAAAATTTTTTTCTTGTTTTATGAAACTGCATATAATTAAAATAATTATTCTTTTTTTTTCTTTCTCCAGTGAAAAGTTGGCTTCAGACTTCATTTAATTTTTACCAGGAAATTCTAAATCATTAATCAAGTAAGGCAGTATCCTTACTTTATTTAATTACCCGACCTACTTTTGGGGCTTTCACGAGTGGAGGCTAACATGCAATGACGCATAAAGAAACAACTATCCATGTTCCAGGAATTCAAATCCAATACCATTTTGAAGAGATTTTTAATATACTCATGAGGAAAACACAAGAGTAACTGACAATGAGTTTAAATCATTGCCATCTTGTTCATCTTAAAATCTATCTCATGATCTATTATTATGATAAGGTAAAAATATCGTTTTGTCAATTGTACCAACGATGGGGTTTTATTAATTTAATTAATGCTCCCCATAAAAGCTGACCTCTGTGTACATAAAGCTTTTCAGAAGCCCCATTTCGTTGGAAACAGATGTAGTTAGTAAGATTTACCATTTTACAGAATATTAATAAATGAGTGGGCCATTTATGGTATATTCCTCATTGTGTGCATTGTTTGCCTTCATTTTCGGGTGGCTCTCTGAACACTAAGAGCAGATGCATCATGTGAGAGCTGGGCGCTTGCAAGCCATGTTTGGTACACATATTCTCTGAAGGGAAAAATGTTACACAAAGCATATTGCATCAAGTGATTCATTTCAGAAATAAACCTTTCTTTTTCTTTTAAACCTGTTCGAGTCCATAATTCCTACCACTGTAAAAATTTGTTCATGAAAAGGTTCAACATTAAAATTGAATGCAAAGCAATAGCAAACACAACCTCCATTCCCCCACTGCAAAAAATCAAATATGCAAATATTAAAATGAAGGCACTCTGCTCCCCCACCCATATAACTGATTAAATTGTCACTGCTGGAGATTACATGGGGTTTTATTCCCTTTACAGCCATATTCAATTGGACAGACAGAAAAATATATTGCCACAGACGAGACCCACCACCTGGGTACACTGTGCTTCCAGTTGCCTGTAGATGTCTTGTCCAAAACTTTGCAGCTACCCCTTTAAAGAAAGAAGAGTGTTAAATGTGATCACTCATCCCAGAGAGTCTCTAAAGTCCTTCTGAAACTTGGAGACTCCAGTGAGACAAAATCTCCTCCTCCTCCTAGATATCAGTCTTCACTTTACTTCTTATGTAATCTTTACCAGTACACCCCTTTATATATGCGAAACACATTTCGTTCATTAGGTATGGGACTTTAATTTAAAACATACAGATGGTATATGTATACAGACATATTATCTAGCACAGAGGCTCCTTTCTGTGTCTGCATTTGATTTCTTAAATAAATATTTCAGTGGCTATTTTTCTACCTTATCAGTTTTAACACAAAATGCCCCACCCCCTCCTAACCCGTCTCTTCCAGATGGATTTATCTGATTCTGACAAAAACCGATACAGAAACGGGAGGATTACCTTCGCCTCTCTCGTGCCTTGCCGCGGTTGGAACGCTCTTCACCCTCTGCCTCAGTGTAACAGAAGTTCGTGCTCGGTGACGCTGTCGCCTGCCTGTGTCACGCCGCCGCGCAGCAGGCTGAGCAGAGAGCTGCCTCCAGCTGCAGACGTGGGGCCTCGGTGTGCAGGACGCACCAAGCGCTTTCTCCAGTGCAGAGAGTGGCCTAAGCACAGGACTGTGGAGCGACTGAGCAGCATGGTAGGATGATGTTTTTGAATTGGAGAAATCAAAAAACAAAACAAAACAAAACAGTGATCCATAGATGCTTCAGCGCAGGATCAGGTAAATAGGAGCCAAGTCTGCTTGCCTTAAAACCTGCAGTAGCTACACATGTGTTACTCGGCTGCACGGAAGGAAAGAAATTGACCCCCAAATAATTTTTAAGGAGCTTGATGTGCGGCTGGGAGCATTTGTGTTGTTGTCAGCAAAATGATGCTTGTGAATATTCTTACTTGATAAGATCACTACTGTATCTCTTGAAACAACTGCAGTTTGAAAAAATTATCTTCGCTGATTGGGTCGATGTGTAAACAATCCCATTTCTCACTTCTGTCATCGCCGTGTCAAAACCCCCGAATTCTTTGAGTTTGAAAACACACACATATATCATGATTTCTTTTTCAAGTCTCGTTTTAACTTGGGAATTTCAAAAATCATCGCTTTCTCATGTTTACGCTCTCTTCTTCATTCAGATATCTTTGTGCCGTCAGAACTGAAAGCACAGTTGTGTGTGTGCGCGCACGTGTGTGTGTGTGTGTTCTACTGGCTTGAACAAATGCTTGCTTCAAGCCTTTATTGTGCATTTGTGTTTGCTTTTTTCTGTCTTTCCTATGTTTCTTTGTTTTTCTTTTGTCTTATTCTCAAGACTGCTCAGGGTTTTATTCTGTCACATTGTTCTCTGTGTATTGTTCAACTGCTCTTTGACAAAAGTTCTATATTTAATCTAATTTTATTGTTTTGGTTTCATTTCCCCTATAGCTTTATAATATTGTTTTTATTTTTCCCTTCTGCTGAGGCATTTTGTTTACTTGTGAAAACACAATTCTGAAAGTCAAAATAGTACTCTTTTTTTTTTTTTTTTTGGTAACAGCACTTGTCTTTTAGTATTTTGGCTTTTCAACTCACTTTCTTTCCCACTTCTGGCCATTTTTAAATTATCTTTTCATCTATTAGATTACCCTTTGGATTACTAACAATCTTCTTTTTAATATTTCTCCCAGTGTCTTTATTTCTTAGGCATCTGCTCATTACTAAAATGTGACACCATTTCTTCAAAGCTTTAAATAAGTACTGTCTTCAGTGTTTCCTATGTATTTTATTGAGCTCTGAGTACAGCCCTGAAAGGTAGCATTCTCTTTCTCTGCAGGGTAACACAGTGGATGACACAATGGATGACAGAGGTTTAATGATTAAGGTATTGCCTTAAGGCTGCATAATAACTGTGGTAGCAAGGATTGGTTCTCAGTGTTACCTGGTACTAAATCGCCCCCTTTCAACTAAACCACTTTAAGACCAAAACTCAAAATGTTTCGGTTTTGAGTCTGTATGGCCACTGGGTTAGCAGTAGAGCACTTTGCCTACTATGTATCAGGCCCTGAGTTTCATCCCCAGCAGAGAGAGAGAGAGAGAGTGGGAGGGAGGAGGGGAAAGGTAGGGAGGAAGGGAGGGAGGAAGGAAGGAATGAAGGAAAGAAGTAGGGGAGGGAGAAATGAAGGAAGGAAGGGAGGCAGGGAAGGAACAATTGCACTGTGTATGGGGGAAACACACTTGTTCAACTTCAAAAACATATACTTACTTCATTATTTGTATGCATAGTATGCTTTTGTATCTGAACAAATTAAATAGAACTTACTTTTAATATCTTCCTTTTGATAGTATTTAACAGGGTTAATTTTGTGATTTTAAAGAAACTCTATACTTAAATTACTCTCTTCAAATTCTATTTTACCAAAAACAAGTGCAAATCTTTTTGTATGCATACCAGACACTAATATTGTTATAAACATAAACAAACTGTAATAGCAAGTTCCCACTAGTGTAATAAACAAGAACTGGCAATTCTAGAAGCATGAAGAGGCAGGTTGTCTGCAAACCCCATAGAATTATATTAGGCTCTCCAATGCTGACATCAGTGATCAAATATGTTTTTACAGTTGTCAAAGTAGTGGAGCAGACATCTAATCCTGATCTGCTTGCAGCTGCTTTTCCTCATCCTTCTCTCTCTGTATTATATTTGCCTTTTGGAAGGATAATAAGAAAATTATATGTTCTCTTATGTTCCTAGTTCAGATTTAGAAATTCTCATACTTTTGGTTATAATGATAACATACAGGTGTCATTCTCTAAACCGGTCACTTCACAAGTCACGTTTTATTCATTATCACTTTTTCCATCTTATTTTTATAACAGAACACTCACATATTTACTTTTAAGAAGCAGACACTTCTATTTGGCATTCTATTAGGAGTTTTAAAAATTGCTATAGCTATTGCTATGAAAAAACTTGTATTTCTAGATTTTGGACAAGAGTGTAAAAAGATTCCCTTTGATGGAATGAAGTTCTGAAAGCTGTTCTTATATTAAAAGAGAATTGATGTTTCTACCCAGTGGTCACCTGACAAACTACAGCAGAACAAAGTTAGCCATTCGCAGACTTGAAGCAGCTAGACATTTTGACCACAAGGACCGTGATTAAGAGGAGACACCTGAGTGTAAGGAAAACTTGACTTTGAATTTCAGTCCTTTCGTTGGCCACATTTATGACAAAACAAATTTATCTCATTCCTCTTCTTTCTTCCTCTGAAAAATAGAGAAAATAATAATGTCTTTTTCGAAGGTATACTAGCAAATTTTGACTGGGTAATAAATATACAGCATTAAAGACAGAACTTGGCATTTGGTAAGTCTAGTATAAAAGAAAATTGTCATCTCCACCATAATTATCACTAGTATTATCTGAGCAGTAACTAAAAATTGATTTCTCTTTCCTTCTTTGGCACAACGTACTGTGCTGTAGTGCAGCTTGTGTGGAGGATTTGAAGTCCTAATATTTTCTTCTGATCATGTTTTTCTTCCCACATTATAACAGGTTTATTACGTACAACTCCCATAACAAGTTTAAGATGAAGACCACGTCTGTGCTAAAGGAAGCACACACAAGCCAGGTCTTCATCATATGTAGTGTTTGGAATGTATCTCTGTTGAGAACTGTTTAGTGATACAAACCATATAACAGCACTCACCGTGCTATATCAACTTTTCTGGTATTTTATTTCTCTAATAGAAATTACCAGAGCCAAGCTTGGCTGGCATACAGCAGATGTCCAATATCTTACTACTAGTATAATTAACTAACTTGAACTCATACATCTTCTCTGCTTAATACAAACCATAAATTCATTAAAGGCGTGCTGCATTTATCTATCTATCCATCTATATATTCTATATTCAACCAATAAGCACTTATTACTCATCTACACTAGGATAGGCGCTTCTTTAACATAAGCTACCCGTGAGCAAATCATATACATATATCCACGAGCAAATATCTGTACATCTATCTATATCTATATCTATATATCTGTACCTCTATCTCTGCACTCTCAAGGCTTGACGTAATGTCTGGCATATGATACAATAGGCCCTCAAGAAGTATTTGATAAATCATTCAATTAAATTCCAATTTCATATGGAATGCCTTACAGGACACAAAGGTCAGCATGGGAAACTGCATGATGAAAATAAAGAGAATCCAAGGGCAGTAAGATCTACCGTTCACAATTACTTACTAACGTAAGAGTAAGCAGATCTTGACGGTTTGCATAAAGGTTGCATACCGTGAATTATAATTTGCAATTATATAAAGATGGGCAAATCTGATTGTCGGGCTTACTGGAAGTCCAGGGATACCAGGAGTGTCTGTTTTACTGGGAGTTCTTTAAGAAAGTACTAACAGTATGTTTAGAGATTGGTAGAATTTTTGTTTAGACTAGAAATCGGACTATCACTCTAATCTTAATAGATGAAAACTAAGGTCCAAAAAAGGTTTAGAGACCAACTCAAGGTCACGTGAAGTCCTGGTCTCTGATGTCTAAGAAAATAAATTATCTCACTACAATATGGCAAGACCTATAAATATAAATGCTAACATGAATGATTCCATGAATAACTACATTTTAAATTGTCTGTAAGACAACCAAAAATACTAACCAAAAGAAGAAAGTATACAAGAAAATATTCAACATACTTTAGTGTTGTTTTCTATTTTTTAAAAAAAGGGTTCAAAATAATAGAAACTTCAGTTGTTCAAGCATAATGTACTTCTATTCAATTAAGCCCCTAAATCCAGATTAACACCAGAGTTGGTTCCAATGAGGGTGTCTTTATTTTTTCTTTCCTGGCCATTCATATTGAATTTTAAATTCATGTTAAGCGGCCTATAGAATCCAGAGAGGAAAGGAGGGAGAGTATGGGGTTAATGGTGGTGCTGAAAAAGTTTCTGAATGAAAGTTTACAATTTAATCTTGGGAGATGAGACTTTTGAAGAGTTCCTGTAACTAAAACACCACACAGATTTGTTCATGAATAATAGTTTGGAAATGTTTATAAAAATTCATGATTAGAAAAGTAGTGACTGACTCTTTACAAGGAACCATCCAAACAATAACAAAAGAAAGTGACGAATAATCTTATAGTAGATTTGTTCATCTAGAAATAACGGGAACAGGTTTTTGGCAGCTGTGTATTTATAACATTGCTATATGAAAAAAACACAGGACAGTTATATTAATCATTTAATGAGCAAGTTATCATTTTTGGAAAGGCTGCAATTAAATATTCATTTCAAACTATATTATCTACATGCTGTTGTTTAGCTTGATTGTATAAATATTCTTGAGAAATGAGTTTATCTATTTAATCTTCAACAGACATGACAGTGAAGTGTGACTCTGGAGACTTAGGATCAAGGGCTTAACGTGAATGAATGTAAGTATGTGTAATTATTTCTTTCAGATTTATAACAACATTCTTGCTGGTAACAAATATAAATGTAACATTTATTAGGAAATAAGGGACCACAGATGGAAATAAACAAACCTAGGATATAGTTCATCTAAGTAAACACTGAGGTTGTAAACCTTCAAACTCGAATATCAAGAGCCCTGTAAATTAATGCTACACACAATAGATCCTTTGGAAGCCAAGTTAATCCACCCCCCTGAATCTACATGAGGGCCGTGCATAACAATGCAGAGCTGGGTTTCCATTAAGAGTTTCCTCTGCAGGCTGTCAGCTGTTTGAAGAAATAACAATTTCCTAGGCATGAAAGCTTTTTCAGAAGGTTCCCACTGATGTGTAATAAAAGTGACTTTCCTTTTTTTTTTTCTTCTGCTCCCCCCACCCCAGATATAACGTTGTAGGGAGAAAGGGGTGGACTAAGGCCGTAGGCCCCCTACTAGTTTACCTTACGTGGATAATCAGTGCAGGTGCTAATATAATTGAAGGTGTGGTAGCAGATACAGCCCCTAATAGCTTTTCCTATATAGAGATTACCTAGGTAGAGAATGCCAGAGTACCTGAAGAATAGGCAAGTGTGTACCTTATTAACATATCACCATTCAGCAGCAGCTGCATATCTGGAAGAAGAAGAGGAAGGAAAAAAAAAAAACCTTTAAAGAGCCTATTCATCTATGTTAATGGGCCCATTGCACAGTACATTGTGTGAGAAATTAAGTCTCTGGCTGTGAACTTCCTGTGCTGTGCAAGCTGCCTTGACTCTTTTTTATTGCTTCAATGTTATTATCTCCTCCTGGAAATAAAAACAATCATGTTCTCACATTTGAGAAGCCAAAACATTCCTAGATAACAAACTGGAGATCCTGGTTCAAAGTTTCTTTTGTCTCCCTTATTAAGTGAAAAAATATGTTTTGAAATTAAAGCAACCCCCAAATTTATATCAAAGCACATAAAATTAACTGAGCTGTCCTATAAATGACAAAGTTTTTTCCTTCTCGCCTATAAGTTGCTTATAAGTTAATTTACTTTCCTAGATATCATTCCTTTACGGAATTAATTTTTGAAGGCAAAATACGTTAATTTATTCAAATTAGATGGGATTTTTAAAAATGTGTAACTGGCAAAAGAACTGCTTTTCTCATGGAGGATAAGTAAAAGTGACTCTTTAAAAAAGGAAAGGTACTTATCCTCAGCAAATAATTTCAATTTCAGCACAGGCTTGAATAGCATTTAAAAATGAATAGTAGAAAGTTAAAATTGAAGAAATCAGGAGTTTTGCTCCTGAGTTTTTATTGGCTGGTGTTACAAGGCCATCATGTAAAATATATGTATCTATATTTAGCATAAAAATGATCAGATTGCTAGAACATATCTCTGTTATTCTGTGCACATTACCTTATCAGCCATATCAGGATCATTAACATCTTCATCATAAAAGAAAGGGCTAAATGATCAATATTGATTAAAACTCAGTTACCGAAGAATCTCCTGGTGTAATTTTTAACAATCTTGTTTTCTCCAGATTCAAAGCATTTACAAGCTAACCAAAAATGTCTTTTCTATTTAATAAGTTTAATAAACATAGGAGATAACAAAAAGAATGCCATGATTCAATCAACAGTTCTACTTTGTTAGTGTTCATTCTGTCTCCACTGGCAAAATTTTTGTCAAGGGCCTCGTGATTACATCTGACGTTTCTAAGATTTTCTTATAAATATTTATTTTAAGAATGACGAATCAGGCAGTGGTGAAACATAAGGCTCTACACATCTAGGATGAATATAAGAACACCATAGATTTTGTGAAGGTAATCTTTGGAATATTAAAGTAGATTATATATTGGATTTCTTTTCTCAAAAAAATAAATAAGGGTTCATAAAATTAGGGAATAATCAAAGAGATCCTTCTGTGAACACATTATCGTAAAGATATTCTTTTAATTTACAAAGATAGATGAGCAAATTTCAGAAATTATGACCTCCTGATATTTCTGTTACATTTATCTATTTATATACTTATCAATATGAAATATTAGAAGAAATGAGTCTGTTTCCTTCGGAGTCATTGGTCCCTGTAGGATGTCTGTAAGTGGCTCATTTTCATAGACTTTGGAAAAGATTGCTAACTTTCTATTGGCCTCTTAAAAACAAGACAATCATTCTCTCCTTAAGTAGTTTATATTTCATGTTGTTTACAAAGACTATTAAACAGTGTTTTCTAGATTGAGTTCCTGCCTCTTTCAGATTTTGTTATTTATTCATCCCTTCTTTATCTGGAGTTCCCTTTACAAAAGAAACTTTTTCCAGAAAAAATGACTTCTAGTTTTGGGGGCTACCATTTTATGGTCACAGTCTATTGCTATTAAAATACGAAAGATTTTCACACTAGTGTTTAATACAGCAGAGAAGCAAATGATATTTCAAAATTCATGGAGCCCAGTAATTTAAAGAAGAGTTTTAAAAACTGAAATGACTTTCTTTAAAACAATTCAGATTAGTGGGCTGTTTAGTCTTGTTAACGCAACTGTTGTACGCTCCAGGTAATCAGAGTAACATTGGTGCCAGCACAAAAGTGACGTCTTCCTCATTGGCATCAGCTATGCCAACCATCTCGCCTCTAACTATATGGCCCCACCTCTATTAACCTTATTGATCTGGAGTCCTGTTGGGCCTCCCTGGAAAACTACTCCCTGCTGAAAGGCTGAAGTGGATCAATCCTGACCCATGAACAAGAATTCAATAAAGCAACATGGTAAGGACCTTTAACCGTTAAGTATTCCGTAAAGTAAATGAAATTAAGGACCTTGCCATAATGAAGCTCTTTTACAATTTTGAGATGTCAATTGATTCCAAGTCACCCAAAATAAACTATTGTCTAGTAGGGGCATCAGGCTGATACCAGAGACACGCTTTGAGAGATATCTGTTGTAAGGTAATTAACTGAATATAATGAGGAATGCTGGGTTTGTGTAATCAAGGTGGCCGTCATGTATAACTGGTTATAAAGTCAAACTTTAAAATGCTATCATTATCTTCATAACAAAATTGAACTTAATGCAGATATAAAAAATATCCTACTAAGAAGAAAAATGTTTATCTCAGCAAAATAAATTTATTTCATGCATTAGTTGTTTTCCTAAAATTTCTGCTGAATTTCCTAAAGTTTTAAATGAACTTACAACCTTTCCAAATTCATGGTTAAAACTGGAGATAACTGGAGCGGCTCATGGTCATATTTTTGTGTGAAGGCAAAAATGGTCTCCATATATAATAACACTGCTCGAAATCCACACTGAATTCTCCAGGAACTCAAATTTCATCTTTCTAGATTGCATGTTCTTTGGGTTTTGTTGATGCACAGAGCCCTGATCAGGGCTTCAGAAAAACTCTTGTACCCTGAAAACTGGACGAAGATTTTAGCATTTATAAAATCTAGGGATCTTACTAATACTTATATTTAAATCTTAAAAGTCATGAATTTACAACAAGTACACACATATATGAGTACATCTAACATTTTAATTTATATTCAGCTTTATACTAGATAATACATATTTATACATATTCATGTCTATGTTTATATATCATATATATTTATTAATTTCTAAATGTTTGCTCCTAATTACTTGTTTAACTATCAGGGTTTTTTTTTTGTTTTATTTTGTTTCGTTTTGTTTTTGGTGCTGGGGATTGAACTCAGGATCTTGTGCTTTCTAGGCAATTGCTCTACCACTTGAGCTAAAGCCCCAACCTAAATATCAGTTTTGAATTATTTACATAGTATTAGTGAATGTATGTATCAAAAACTTTTAATAAAATACTTTTGTGAATAAAAATGTAGACAACATTGTCTGATTTAAAACATGGTTGGTTGATTTTTGTCTCCTAAATATTTTGTGTATGACATTTAGGAAAATTCAATAATTCAATGTTGGTGTTTTTATATTTACTAGAAAATAAATACTATATCGCCTTATTCATTGGAAATGACCTACTCAATTATGCTGAAATTAACACCATACAATTAGAATAGTGGAGATTCATGTTTGCTTGTTACAGTTGGTATTTATGTTTGATCAATAATGCATAATACCCTATGTTAAACATCTAAAATAGACCAAATCATATATTATCTCTATTTTGGCCCTCCGGGCAAGAATATTGTGAAGGGAAAAAAAAAAATCAAAATTGCTGTTTTTCTTTATTGACAGATCCCCAAGGAATACACTGGAATGAATTCTGTCTACCCAACTAATTGATAATTATTTAATTAGCAATTTATAATGACAATGGGATTTTACCCCCACCAGTCCATCTCTCCTTTAAGACAAAAGGAGATAACCTTATGCATTTTTGCACTAACTTCTGGAGGTTAACACTGGCCAAAGTGTGCCCTCACTGAGATTTCCAAAGTTAAAAACAGTGTGTGCCACCACCTCCTTCAAATTGCAGCCTTTCCTTCTCCCATTATAGGGAATGACTGGCATTTTAACAATGTGTGTGGGTGTACAGCCTTGTTGTGTCACTGTGGACAGTTCTAACAGCAGCTTCATTAGTTCTTTTTACAACAAAAGATAGGGTTTTTCCCCCTGCCTTTTTCTTTCTTTCCGTTAGTTGGCATGCGGGTTGAATTTTCCTTGGACCCCCTGCTTGACTTTTTTTATTCCAGAACTTCTTTAGAATAGTGCAGCTATTCGAACACTATGAATTGTAACTGATAGACTGTTTGCAGAGGAACTCATGAAAGTTCTCTTTGTTCTCCCTTCTTTAACCAGGTTTACCAGCCCCTCCCTTCCTTCAGCCAAAAAGGAAAAGGAAATCCACTTTTAATTATACATTGATGGAAATCACTATGTGGGAAGGGTGCATTCACTGGAGAATGCCCATTTTATACACTTTATCGCAAACAAAAAGAGGTGCTTGCATCAGAACTGCAATTCTCAATCCTGAGCAAAAGCTCAAGTTAAAATTTATCTTTTTCGATAGCATTTCTGTTCAATTTCTTATTTGTGACTAATGAAAGAGTTCTTATTTAAAAATAAAACTAAATACTAGATTTAATGTGTATGTGTACATTCTTTGACTAACTCTATGGGAGATTTATATAGAGAAAACCAAGTCTGAAAATAGAAATAAATCTCTAAAAACATCTTAAATAGCTATTTATCTGATTGACGGTTTTGGAATTCTTTCTTCTTGCATCTTCTGTGCAAAGAAAGAGATGTGCAATCAAAATGATTTGAAACAGAAGGAAGTGGAGTTGTAAGATCTGGTTGGAAATACTGGGGAAATTAGTACATTTTAACGTTGATCAGTTTTTAATAAGGAAACTCCTATACTCTTTCTACAAATGCAAGGAAAGAAAAATGAAGGATTAAGAAAGAGGCACCCTGTTGGCTAGTTTTCTCTGCAATTCTCTTTATTTTTCACTTTTGGGACATAGAGCTCTGGGATTCTGTGGAGACCTCAGGTTTGTCTGCTCGATGATCAGAGACCACAGAAGCAGTCAGCCCAGCTGAGGAAATCTTCCTGCCATCCACTGAGCCACCCAGTGACCTCAGTTGTAGAGAGCAGCCAAAGTCAGCAAAAGAATTGCCATGTGAGGGGTTAGGGATTTAGTTTAAGGCCCTGAGTTCGATCTTCCATACCAAAAAAAAAAAAAAAAAAAAAAAAAAAAAAAAAAAAAGAATTGTCATATTGAGGCCCACCTAAATTAATAAAGCACAAATTTTTGAAGTAAATAAAATGATCATTTTTAAACTAAGAGATTTTGGAGTGGGTCGTTATACAGCACAACTAATGAATTTTCCTGTGTTACTTCTTAGAATTTTTCATCTCAGAACATCAGAGAAATACACACCAATGACTGAAGGAACTTTATCTTTTGGTAGAGAAAGAATTTTCATAGTTATCTGGGCAACTTACCAAAGTTACTCGGCTTACTGGTTTTTAACATAGGACTACTCTGACTCATAATATAAACGGGCTGCTGCTGATTTTCAAAATAGCGTCACCAGACTGTAGGAAAGTAAAATATAACTAATTTGCTTTTTAAGTTTTTTGTCAATTGGCACAATACTTTGAACTGTTAGAAAACCTTGATTATCGTTTATCTCATGGCGTATGTAATCTATTCCAGTTGGCTTGTTCTTTATGAAACTTTTATGACATGACTATTTTAATATTTTAATCCAGAATGTTCAGTTCATGTCAGAAATGACTACACAAAGCTGCAAGGAAGTACACATCATATGCTAAAGAATGCGGACTCCATTCTAATAGTAAAGAAAAGAACAGCAAAGAGCACTTATTAAAGAAGTAAAATAATGACGTTAGCGGTTTAGAACATAAATTTCGGAAGGAAGCATAGAAATAGACTGAATGAGATGACAGTGAGGCGAGGAATCCAGTTAGCAGTCTTAATTTCAGTGTGGGAAAGTTAAGGGTGCAATGAGGAGGAATTCTGGAATGCGATAAGGAGGAATTTAGAGAGGGAAGATTCCAGCCCTCTGGAGATAGAATTAACAGGACTGGTTGACAGTTCAGATGAAATAGGGAAGGGACAAAGGAAGTCAAAAATGAAGACCTGACATCTGCGAATGACCTTCAGGGGACATGGGTACATAGAATCTGCTGAGAGAATAGAAGCAGAAAGACAATTTTGTGGAAAATAGGGATAAATTCAGTTCCGAGCCTCTCAAGAGCAGGACATCTGTGAGTTTGTCTGTGTGGAGACATCCAAGAGGCAATCGAATCTCAGGCGATAAAGAAGGCTCTAAGGGTGAGCAACTACCCTGCTTTGCCAGGAATCTGGAGTTTCCTACAGGAGCTTCCGTAGTGAAATTGAAAACTCCTGGCCAAACTAGTGTGAACTGGTCATTCTACAGGGTCTAGACAAGCACTGGGGAACTATCACTGTAGTAGTTACTTTTCCAGAGTCAATGGTTTGCACGAGAGCAGATTTAATACAGGACATTTATACATTACAACATTCACACACACAAGCTGAGTGCAGGAAGAGTGCAGAATATCTCTCTACCCACTAGAGACCTGAAAGATCCAATCAAGGGCCGGGAGCCCACGGCAATGTCCCATGTACATCCGTATCTGCACTAAAAGGCTGAAGAAATCTATTCTGGAGTCAGAGTATGGTGCTCACAGCAAAGACGAAGACCAGAGCTTACCCAAAGCAAACAGCAGCCATCCCACATGACAGCAAGACCCCAAGGTCCTTCTGTGACAAGAACTGCCGAGTTCCCTTCGGGAGAGCCAGCCTCAAGAGAACTTCTCCTGGGAAACAGCCGGCCGCTATCTTCTGCTGCTGTTCTCCTTTATAGTGTGTCGGCAACAATCCTCAGGTGGATCTTCTATACCCAGAATGTCACCAACTCAGTCCAGCTGGGTGCTCCTCCTCACACTGCCCACAATAATAAGTCTACCGCAATCACCTTAGGGTGCTAAGTGCAGGGATTATAACCATGTAAACCAACAAGTACATTTTCTTTTGCAATGCAATATAACAAATTGCAACTTGAAAACTGAGATTTTTTCACAAAAAATTTTATGTACACGATTTTGCCCCCCAAAATATTAAATTCTTTAACAGTAGGCATTTGACTTTGACTTTTTATTTTTTTCTTTCCAAGAGATCCTGTTCAGGGTGTTAAAACTAAACGTTATGAACTAGAATTGACTAGCAGATGAAAGTTGAATCACAGAAAGTTCTTATTTAAGAAAGAAAAAAGTGAAAGAACAATAACAAAATATGAGTCACGTACTTCAGAATCTTACCAATATTTGGTCAAAGGCCCCTGGAAGAATTGCAGATGTAAGAGTGTGAAGAATGAGATATTTAAATTATAAACATTTCCAGCCTTTGCTTTAATTAGCAACTGATCCTTGATTGTAGCTTTTCTCTTTGAAATCATATTCAGTGCAAGTCTTTTTCTAAGTATATACATAAAAACAAGGCAGTGAAAAATTGAAGACTAAGTAATTTTATAATTATAAAGAGTAGAAAGATGCAAAATGATTTAGAGAAACACCAGAATGTTAAATTTAATGAAACTTCTTTCAAATATTTCAGTCCAATACTTACTCTAGACTTCCTAGGTATTATCTGTGTTATAAATGCTATCGAACTTCTTTTATTCTGGAATGAAATCATTATGTCTCTAGCATTTGGAGGGAGGGTGCCAGAGTTTGAACCCAGGGCGTTAGTGTGGTAAGCAGGTCTCTCTGCGCCTGAGTTACACCTCCAGTTCCTTAAACTCAGAAGAGCTGAAGGAACCCTGCTCCTGTTTGTTACAGAAGGCACAATTTGATTTTTGGAACTACCTGGTATTTGATATTTGATGGGGTACAACAGCAACCCCACAAGCAAGACTACATAAAGCTCTGGTTACTCTTATTTTTTTTAATCTTAACGATAAGGTCACGCCCCTGCAGAATGACTTTGGGCTTCTAAGCCTGCACACACAGAGCGCTCACTTGTTCTATGGAAAGACATTCACTCAGGGCATTGGGGAAGGCCCTTTTTCTCTGTTGACACGGGGCCAAGGGTTTGTGTATTGTTACAGGAAGGACCGGTTCAGTTACCAGTGTGGCTGGTGAAGACTTAACCATGGTCTTCGGGGAAGACAACCCGATTCCCCAGATTCAGAACCTCTGCTCAGAACAGACGAGAGACTCACCTCCTTTGCTGCTTCCAGGGACAACTCGGGCCCCTGAGATGACCTGGAGGAGCCTGAAAAGAATGCATGGGACAATATAAGACCTCTAAAGCCTCTTCCTGGCCATGCTTGCTATGGTCAACCATGTGGTCCTGCTGGGACGCCTCCCAGCGGGATAAGCTTATCCCCACTGGGCTCTCATAAAAGACTCCTTTATAGGAACCAGTGACTTGGTTTGGAAAGATCCCCTTCCTGTATTCAACAGTGAAAGTTCCTCAGCAGGAGCTACGGGGCCCTCCAGGATCCTTGTCCAACTCCATGTCACACAACAGGATGATAGAATTTATTGCTCCACACAACCCTCTGTTTAACCCCTAGAGTGCAGGCGAGGCTCCATCTGTGCCTGGGTCCTGATCCCCTTGAACCTTTATCTTTGGGGAATTACAAACATGGTAATACTATTACAAATGTGTCTAGACCCATCTTGCCCCTTGGTCATGTCATAAGAGACTTGCACCCTGAATATCAGGAATTATATGGAGGCCCCATGAGCCATGAGACCAAACTAACCATCACTGACTAGGGACCCAGAGTCTATCGTGATGAACATAACTGCAAGCTTTCTGTGCATACTTCAAAAGTTTCATATCTCATATCTATAATAATGATTCCATAATCTGGGAAGAAGGAAGCTTATCTGCATCTTGGCCCTTCTTGGATAACAGCCCACCACAGATCACCATCTGGAGATTGGCATACTCCTTCCACCCACTCCAGGTATGGCAGGAGCAATTACCTAAAGATAGACGCCAAACCAAACTTACCTTTCATCGTAACAGTTCTTCCTGTATTCGACGTGTGCAGCAGCCTTCATTATGTCCTTTAACCAGGGGGGCTCTTGATATTTCCCTCCAGGATTCTCTATATGAAGTTACCTGTCACAGCTGTACATATTATGCTTGCTTGCCTCAAGTGCCTATAAATTCTAGCATTTTAGTGCTACATCAAAAGACATTCGTTTATTTACCTGTCAATTTAACCCCTCCTCGGGAAGAGTCCCGCGCCCTTGATAGCTCTATTCTGGCCATCGCTGGGTCTCTGCCACCCAGCTTGCTCATGGGTACCATAGTCATTCTGGCCACAGCTGCTACTGCGATTGCTGCTTTGACCTCATCTGTACAGACTGCTAAATACGTTAACCAGGCTACTCTTAATGTAACAACAGCCCTTAATATTCAGCAATCTATAGCTTTTTAAAACTGCTTATCCATCTACAGCTTTGGGAAAGTGCTACTGAGTTTCTTGGGGCTTGCTGGATGTCTCTTAATATAAAATATTCTCTTGCCCGTGATTGGTATTATAAGCATGTATGTGTCACACCCCATCTGTGGAATGAAACCCAGCATACTTGAGAAATAATAAAAAAACATTCATAAGGGTCCACGGAAGATAATGTTACTTTTTTTGTTCTTTGTACTTTTTTTGAACCAGGAAGATTTATTGGTACATTTTAGACATATGGAACCCTCTTCCACTCTTGGTGGGAGTGTAGGATGGTCCAACCATCATGGAAATCAGTGTGGAGAGTCCTCCAAAAACTAAAAGTAGAGTTTCCATTTGACCCAACTATTCTCTTCTTGGTATCTTCATGGAAGAATTAAAAAAAATCATACCACAGCGATATATGCACAACCATGTTTACAGCAACACACTTTGTAATAGCTAAATCTTGGAAACAACCTAAATGCTCAGCAACTGATGCGTGGATAAAGAAGATGTGGTTTTTCTATACAGTGGAGTACTACTCTGCCATAAAGAGGATAAATTTGATAACATTACTTTTGATGTACAGAAGCTACATGATCAAATCCAACAAACTACCCTGGCTGCCCAAGAACAGACAGACCAGAAAGAATGGTATAAGACCTTTAAATCCAATCTTAGCTGGCTGGATCCCTAAGCCTGTATTGCAGGAACACATTGGGGAATGATTGCCACTGCTACCTTATTACTAATGGCTCGTTTTCTCATTTATCTAGTTTGCAAGATCGGAATGAAGGCATTGGTGAGCCAAAAACACCACCACCAAGTGTGGCCTACTAAGCAGCTGCTTGAAGAAAGAAAAAGGGGGAGATGTGGAGTTCCTTGTGATGCAGCATCCAGTGTCTGCTCGGCTTGACTCTGGAGGTGTGAGACTCCTAATCCCGAGGAGACAAAACATCTTGGAGATGGGATGTTTTGCCAGCTAGAGCAGAGATGGCCCTTATGGGGAAAACAAGGCAGCTTCTTAGAGGACAATCAGGTAAAAGTTAATTATTCAGCCAAACTGTCCTCACACCTTCCTCGCTAACGTAAAACAGACATCTGCGCTCAGCAGAACTCTGTGCCTTTGTTGTTCCTCAATAGATCTGGGGGTTTGGGTCGGTTCAGGATCCAGTTTAGTGGGGTCCCCTGACCCTCCTCAAAGAAATTCTCTGTCTCTCTAACATGGTATGCTGGCCCGAACCCGGCAGACATTGAGAAGTTACCTTTTCATTAATATTAAAGCTTATAATACAATGATTTCACTTTAGTAAAAATTCATGGGATAGATATTACTCTCATCATACAGAAGAATAAATTCAAGGAAAATCTGAAAACATGAAAATATGGTAACACTGATAATAATCACCAGTTACTGAGACTCTATTATGCCCCAAGTGTAATATTAGCTTCAACACGCAATGTCATTTCACAATTCTCCAAGTTAAATACTTTATTTAATAATGGGGAAACTGAGGCTTAGGGATGATAAGTAATTTGCCAGAAGAAATATATATATAGAATTATCGGTGTGAACAAAATTTTAAATGGCCGACACCAAGACTTGTTTACATTAAGTCGCTCCTGTACTTATTATTTTGTCTCCTTTAAGTATTTGGTATAATAACACACATATACACAATTGTAACAATCTTCATAGAAAACGGGCTAACCCTGCAGATGTCATTGTTCTGTTCATGACAGAGGATGGCGCGCATGCCTTCCTCCGATTGTCCTCTTGTTCCCCTCTCAGTTTGCCTAACCAACGACTTCCTTAACCGAGGCCCACCATAGCATCCTCTGCCACACTCTCCTCCGGATCTTCCTACCAGTAAAAACGTCCCCACACTTCTCAACTTAGCACTTCACTCCGTGCTCTGTTTCAGAACAAAGCTACTCAAAAGAGGTTTGCGTATCCAGATAGTTGCCATGACCACTGGCTTCTCTTCAGCCAGCTCATTTGGGCTTCTGTCTCCCTCCTCCTAGGAAATGACTCCCATCAAGGTTACAAGTGGCTTCTATCTTGCCAAATAAAATGACAGTATGTTAACAAATCTCTCAGTGTATTCAGTAGAGTAACTTTTCCTTTCTGTAGTACTTTCATCTCTTGGTTTCCACGACGTGGTTTAATGATGTGTCTATTGCTTTTTTGAGAAAAGACGTCACTATGTAGCCCAGCCCGGCTGCGAACTTGCCATCTTTCTGTTTCAGCCTCCCAAGTCCTGGGACTATAGGCATTAGCTACCACACCTGGCTTATTTACTACTTGTCTGCCAGAAACGTTCTCATTAACAAACATGTCCTTATGAGAAACATAGGCAATAATAATGTAGTATGAATAAAATTTGTATTACATCGAATATTGCTATAAATTGTAGAAAAATGAAAAGGGGAAAGGAAAAAGGAGAGTTGGTAGAAGGATTGCCAATTTAAACAGGATGTTCAAAGAAGACCTCAATACAAGTTTTGTATTTGAGCAAAAACATCTGAAAGAGAATGTGATAACTTATGGAGAAAGAACATTCTAGGAAGAGTGTAGCCAGTAGAACACACTCAGATGGGAGACAGCCAGCAGTATTGAGGTGAACTGTAGTTCAACAGAAGAGAGTAAGAGAAAAAGAAGAGACAAAAGTCAAACTCATTTCTTGAAGCCAGCATCGCCATGATTTTAAAACCAGGCAGGGACTCAACTAAAAAAAGAAAAGTTAGGACCAGTCTCCTTAAAGAGCAAAGATGTAGGTATTCTCATTAAGATATTGGAAAATAAAATACAACAAATCATCAAAAGGAACACAGGTCATGACCAAGTAGGTTTTATCCTAGGGATGAAGAAGTACTTTAACATGTGCAAATTGATAGATGCAACTCACCACATAAACAGAAGCAAAGACTAAAATCAAATGATCATATCAATCGGTGCAGAAAAGGCTTTTGACAAAATCCAACACCCATTCATGATAAAAACCCTAAAGAAAATAGGTAAGGAGTAATATTACTTCAATCTGATAAAAGCCATTTATGGCAAACCAACTGCCAGCATCATATTAGATGGGGAACGTATTAAAATCAAGAGCAACACAAAGATGTCCACTATCACCACTCCTGTTCAATATAGTACTAGAAACATCAATCAGAGCAGTCAGGCAAGAGAAAGAAATAAAAGGGATATGTACAAGAAAGAAAGAAATCAAATTTATCATTATTTGCAGATGGCATTTTCCTTTATATTGAAAACTTAAAAATTCCATCAGAAGATTTCTAGAATTAATAACCAAATTCAGCAGTGTAGCAACATACAAAATCAACACACAAAAATCAAGAGCATTGCTGTATACCAATAATGACCACATTAAGAGAGACATTAGGAAAACAGTACCATTCGCAATAGCATCAAAAAATATTAAACATTCAGGTATTAATGTACATCAGGAAGTGGAAGGCTATCCCCTGTGCGGGATAAGCAGAAAAATATTGTCAAAATGGCCATACTCCCAAAACTGATGTACACATTTAGTGCAATCCTAATCAAAATACCAATAGCATTCCTCACAGATCTAGAAAAAACAATGCTAAAATTCATATCGAACCAGAACAGACACAGAATAAGAAAAGCAATGGGTAATAAGAGCAAAGCAGCAGGCAAGACAGTCCCATATTTCGAGTTATACTATAAAGCTGTTGGAATGAAAACAATATGTTACCGGTAGAAAAACAAACTTGTAGATCAATGGAACAGAATAGAGGATGTTTAAATAATTCCAGATGTATTCGGCCATTATCTTTGACAAAGGGGCTAATATTCAGACTATATGAAGAACTCAAAAAAATTATATCCCCCCAAATAAAAGACCATATAAAAAGTGGATAATTGAAATGAATAGACACATCACAAAAGAAATAGATACAGACAATAAATATCTGAACATTGTTCATGCTTACTGGCTATTACAGAAATGCAAATTAAAACACCACTGAGATTGCATCTTACTCCAGTAAAAATGGCAAACATCAAGAAATCAAATAATAACAAGTGCTGGCAAGGCTGTGGGGATAAAGGAACCCTCCTACATTGGCGAGAATGTAAACTAGTACAACCATTATGGAAATCAGTATGAAGATTCCTCAAAAAACTAAAAATAGAAATTCTACTTTACCCAGCTATTCTCATTCCAGGTATCCCCCTGAAAGAATTAAAGATATCATATTATAAAGATAAGGCATGCCTGTGTTTATAGCAGCACAAATCATGATATTCAAACCTTAGAAGCAGCCTGTATATGCATCAAAAGACAAGTGGATAAAAATGTATTTATACACAATGGAATACAACTCTGTTATAAAGAAGGATGAATTGGAACCATTTGTAGGAAAATAGATACACCTTGAAAACATAAGGCTAAGTGAATTAAATCAGGCACACAAAGCTTTAATGCCATGTGGTTTCTCTCATATGAGAAAACTGAAGAGCAAAATAAAGGAAAGTAAATATGGTATTTACATACAATGGAGTACTACTCTGACATAAAGAAGATGAATTTGATTCATTTGTAGGAAAATGAATGCACTTTAAGATCAGAAGTTTAAGTGAAATACATCAGACACACAAGCCTAAATGTCGCATTATTTTTCTTAAATGAGAAACCCAAAGTAGAAATAATTTAAAAAGCAAAATAAAAGACAGATAATAGGAAACAGGGAGAACTTTTGCAAAAGAGAAGGGGACCAAGAGATAGAAGAAGGGTGGGGGAGGGCAGGGAAGGGAATAAAAAATTAAGATGTGTTATGTACATGGACCGACTCCCCATAGTAAGTGTAATCATTATGTACTGCAAACATGTACCAATAAAAATAAGTAAGTGAGTAGATAAATAATAGAGAAAGATGCAAACTGCTTCAGGCCTTGGGTGCATTGAAAGGAGTTGACTCTAACCGAGGACCCATAGCCAGAATCTGAGCAGTGTAGTACCACCACCTGTCTTCCCTATTTACAGGCTCGAGTGTCTACTTGAGTAGAAAAGGTGGGAGCAGGAAGGCTCCTTCAGCAACTCACGTAGAAGGTGGAGGACACTGGGACAAGGTCCCGAGCAAGTAATGCACTGGGAAGTGGTGAGAGGCTGAATTTATTTTGAAGATGAAGACATATGATTGGTTAATATTCAAATGTCCTGTTGGGGGTGTTTGTTCAGTTCGTTGTTTCATTTTGTGTTCTGCCTCACTGTGTTTCCTTTATTGTCATACACCCTTGCCCACCTCTAAATGTGCACATGTTTAAGCTTCAGTCTTAGCTTTTATTTCATTTTCTGTGTTTCCATTCTACATAATCTTATTTTGATCATGTTTTAAATATCGACTGTCTATTAAAGAAGTTGCCACCACTGTGGATCTTAATGTTTCCTTAGAATTTCAGAATTTATTTACTCAATTGATATTCACCACAATAAACATGTAACAAAAAAAATATCAAACCTGAAACATCCAAAACGGAATTGTTAGTTCTCATCTCCTTCTCGTGTCCTTGGGTTTTTTCCATTCAAATAATTAACTCAGTTTTTCAGTCTACAAACCTGACCTGATCTTTATTTCTTCTTTTCACTTCACACCAGCACGTCCTACGTAACAGTGGCGGCAAACCTTTTAGAGCTTTCAAGGATACAAACAGCCCGCTGTGGCATGTGGGCTGTGCCATAGGTTTGTTATTACTGCTAAACACCAGTGAGGGCTTAGCGTTACCCCTATCACAAAACTATGTATAGATCTATCACAAAACCATGTCCTTCTCTTTGACTCCATCTCCACATCTGACTAAAATGACATTCTCTCTCTTCCAAACTTCTGCAATAGTTTCCCTGATTCTATTCTTGTCTGTGCAAGCCTCTGTCTGCACAACGTCCAGTGCAAAATTCTGTTGCTCCTCAGTTTAAAACTCTTAAATGGCTTCTGCATGTTCTTACAATATGATCTTAAGGTGCTACGTGATTTGCTGATCTCTTTAGTCTTATCTCACACTACACTTCCCAAAGTTGCTCTAAACGCACAGACGTGTAGAGAGTTACTGTCTCTTTCTACAGCACGATAAATCTTATTTCTAATGCAGAGTCTTGGTATTTACTCCTCCCTCTGTATCAAATACTTTTGCCCATGTCCGTGGGTGACTGGGCTCTGCTCTTTGGTCAGAACTCAATTCAAACATCGACTCAATTCCTCCAAGAAGCCTTAAGTGACAACCTTAACTCTGTGTCCCCAGGTATTTTCTGTTGATTATTGTCTCCAAGTAAGTTACTTTATGCAAAGAAATTGTGAGGATTCATTTTTTATTTAGCCTCCCTCATTAGAATGGAAGCTCCATAAGAACACTCTCTATTGCTTACATTCCCTGCTGCATCTCTATTGCTCCAACAGTTTTGCACACATAAAGGGCACACAATGATATTTACTATCAGTGTAGATAAATATAAATTACTCATCCTGTTTATATACTACATGGGAGATTATAGGCCCTGAGACACAATTTGAAAGCAAGAGTTAGGTAGAAAAACTAACCTAGAAATTCACTTGGTTTGGGCCTGGGAACTTAGCTCAGTGGTAGAGCACTTGCCCAGCAAGCACAAGGCCCTGAGCTTGATCCCAGCAAAACACGCCACCCCCCGATCCCCCGCAAGGAAATTTACTTGGTTTAACCCAAGATCTTGCACATGGTAGGCAAGTGTTCTACCCCTTCGCTACTGCCCCACATCACCAGCCCTTTTTATTTTTTAATTTCGGGATAGAGTCCTGCTAAATTATGACTGTGATTTCCCCTGCCTTAGCCTTTGAGTCGCCTTGACCATATTATCAACTCTCACTGAAAAACTGGCTATTCTCTCTGATTCGTATTGAAATAATTTCTGGGTCAGGATCGCTTTCAGTAAAACTGTCACCGTGCTGGCAATTTGCTTCAAAGTTAAGCTACGTCAGCGCTCTCCAAACTTGCTGGACAACAAGTGGAAGCTGGGAACTGAGGCATGAATCCCAGAAGCCATCTAACTTTGAAGATTCCCCATATTTCCTTGATCATGACATTTTATTGCAGGGAGCAATGCGGTTTTATTGCAGCGGACAGGGACAGAATGGTTCTTGAAGTCTCTGACTCTTAGACCGCAACTCAAAAGAGCCACACAATATATTTCTTTAGCTCACATCTTAAATTCTCTGAATTTTAATAATCCATAGAGAGTTTGGATATCAAAAGGCAACATAAAATATATAGTTAATAGTCTTACATATCAAACGTCTAAACTTCAGTGATTATTTTACTGCCTATCTCTTTTGTCTGACTGTACAGCATATTGGAAGTACATGGGGAAACTGAGGCAGCTGGGAAATTTTGTGGGGTTGAACAAATCCCATTTCAAGTGTCTTGGATTTAAGATTATACTCTTAAAATATATTTTGTTCTCATGTCAACCTCTTTAGTTCAGTAGGGCCTAGATTTTCTTTCTCTATTGTTACCCAAAATGGGTTTTACTATGAGAGTTTCTGTTTTTGTGATTTTGTTCGTTGTCATTTTGTTTTCAGTGGAGTGGAGAGAACATACTTTTGAATAATTAAACACACACATGCTAAATTTTAAGTGTCCAGTACAATATTCTAGTTGAGTGGCCATGTTCAAACACTTTGTTTAGAAGTATTTTAATGTAAAAACACTTCATAAACTGTAAATCCCAGTTCAGTTCTTACTAAATGAGCTGTGCAAGTTACCAAAGGCTTTAATTGGATAAACTAGTTTACTCCTGTTAATCTCTCTAGATGTTGACTGTCAACACTGAGGAAAAATCTGCAGTCAGATACTTTTCAGTCTGTTTCTCATTAGCTGCAAACTACGGCCGCATACTCAGAAAAAAAAAAAATGTGGCAACTGTCCATCCTTACAGTTTCTGTGACTATTTTGTTCAGTCTGAGAAGAACTGGCACGTTTTTACTATTGAACAGCAGTAGGAATCTCTCTCTCGCTCGCTCTCTCTTTCTCTCTCTCTCTGTCCTATTGGCCTCTGTAGCTTAAACCATTTCATACAAAATGAAAATAGTTTGCTCTTCTTGACTTCTGTTAAAGATTACTAGTTTTCGATCTATTTTAGCACTTATGTCACTTTCTTTTGAACACTTATTTATTTATTTGGCCATCGCAATCCACTTGGACACTCTGCTAGTAGAACGCAGTAGTTGTAGCATTACTGCCTTCCCATTTCTGAACACTGGATTGCAGCTCACTCTTTTGTGTTCTTACAGATTGATGAAGAAATTTTTAGAGTACAAATTTTCTTATAGAAACATGGGTGAAAGTATATATTTGTATCATAAACCTTTTACCTGTATGCTCCTAAACTTGCCAAAACAAGTTAATATTTAAAAAATAATACCTATCATTTAAAAGGATTTTTAAAGTTATAAATAATTGGACATTATCCTTTTGAAAGAAAGTGACCCGTATGAGAGGCCAAGATGTGATAATAATTATGGAGACCAAATATAGGGAAGAAAATGTTTGGATAAAACTAGCCTCAGATTGAAAAAAATGTATAATATATCCCTTTGAAATTGAAAAGGAATCGTCACAATATTTTCATATGCACAACCAGCATCACATTGCTTTTTAAAATTTCCTCTTTTTAATGCTTCTATAAGATGAGATAAGGAAATGCAGCCACACAGGGTACATGAAATAGTGAGTCGGTTGATCTTTTGATTAATTGTAGTAGAAAATTGTCATGCTTTTCTATTCAAATACAGCCTTAAGGTCTTAGCTATCTATCTACGAATTCCCAAAGTGATACTCAAAGTGCACATCATCTGGCTGGGTTAGTTGGATGCTCGTTTTCCCGCTCGTCTTTTACAAAACTAATCATGGAATATCCGTGGCTGAAGAGAGAGACCATTGGGAAGTCCTGGAGACTGTAGACCAGCTTGCAGGCTGCAGGTTGGGCATGTCCAACTTGCCGGGACCCCACTGAGTGAAGAGGAATCGCCTTGAGCTATGTGTAAAACACATAATATAGCAATTGTACATAAGGAAGCAAACTGTTTATATTTTATGTATTTATTTTTATTGTGTATTGGGGATTGAACCCAGAGACTTCACACTGAGCTACATCCCCAGACCTTTTTTCATTTTTTATTTTGAGACAGTGTGTCTCTAAATCGCCAAGTTGCCAAGTGGGACTTGAACTTTTGCTTCTGCTCTCTTAGCCTCCCAAATGCTGAGATTACTTATGTCACTGCTCACTCAGCTTAGTTTTTGTATTTTTCTTTTAAGATTATAAAACAAGAGGGGGCAAGTGGCCCATGAACCATGAGCTGGACCCATCTGCATAGATAATTATACTTTTTATGAGGGAACCTTGATATTTTGAAAACTTCAACTCGGTGAACTCAAGGTATAAAACAAATCCAATTAAATGATAAGTGACTGTCAATTTACGGTTAGAAATAATAACAACTCTGTGCATTGAAGCCCGAATCATACCACAATTTCATCTCCCCTCTAACACATGCAGTACTTTTACTATGAAATATCTACCGGCCCAGAAGTAATCACTGTCCTATGTGTGGTGTTTATTATTCCCGAACTTATATATAAAAATATTTATTCTGAAAGTTTTCACGCAGCCCCAGTATTTGGCTGGGTTGTTGTTAACGACATCACTGCCGACCCCTTTGTACGACATTCGGAGAGCCCCTCTCCGCGCGGTTCCGTGTCAGAGTTTGCAGTAAGAGGCACTGGGGTGACCTGGGAGGCAGGAGAAGGGGGACATGAGGCTCGGAGGGTGCTTTTAAGCAGAGAGCAGGCAGATTGCAAACAAGAATGTCACAACCGACACCCGGCAAGCTCACGGGCTTTAGTGCTACAGGCAGTTGAGACAGTGAGTAAGAGCTTTTGAGAAACATTATTTCCAGCCTTTCCTCAGGTTCCTGGGGCCTTCAGCACTTTGGAAAGAACCCTTTGAAAAGTCCCAACTCCATTGTTAGAGCTGACATTCTAACTCAGGGATTCTCCTGCTCGGACTCTCCCTGACATTTTATTTTGTTTATTTTATTAGTACTATTTTGTAGTACTAAGTATTGAACCCAGGGCCTTCACAATCTGCCACATTCTAGGCCACATTTTATTATTTTTCATTATGAAACAGGATCCTACTAAGTCCCTACATGCCCCAGCTTCTCCATGCCCTTTACATGGCTGTGTACGAAGTTCCTCACGCTTGGGCTATAATATGGCTTCTAATTTATTGGTCCGTCTTTGAACGTTTGAAATGATGAAGATTTTTTTTTTAATTTTTAAATTACACAAATGGCAACCTTCTCTTCTATTTATTTATATTTTTGAGATCAGTTCATATTAATGGATGAGGTTTTAGCTCATTCATTTTAGCTGATATATAATATACCAATATTTGAATTATTTATTGCAAATGATCTATTTCCCTATTAAGGAATTTTGCCTGGTTTCCAGTGTATTGTTATTGGCCATTCCAACTTTTCTTTTTGAGACAAGATCTTGCTATGTAGCCCAAGCTGGCCTAAAACTTGCCAATCCTCCTGACTCAGCCTTCTGTATGCTAAGATTATAGGCCTATAATGTTAGAATGAAAATCTTTTGTTTCTTCTACATGTATAGATATTTTTTAGCATCTATACTAGGACTATTGAAGTCTCCAATAACATGAAAATTTCTTATGTTATACATCTTTATGAAAGCTTGGCACTGTCAAACTTTAAAATTTTGTTAATAATCTGAGTAACTAATGGTATGGAATTATTTATTTATTTAGTAAATAAAACATAAGTTAATTTGCTTTTATACCATATAAAATTATAAATACTACTTACATGTATATTTTTGTTTATAATGCTATTTTATGATAAAAGTTGGTGAAGGCATTTAAATAAGCCAAATACCAAATATTGTACCATATAGCACATATCATAGAAATTTTTTACTTAAGGATGATTTCCTCTGACTAGGTGTTGAATGTTTTCAAGACTAGTTTTAGATATTCATTCATAATTCCTTTGATGAAAATTTCTAGTTAAAGATGGAAGAATACAGATGTTTCTATTCTTCTCCCTGTCTACAGCCAAATAAAAAAGAACCAAAGTAATAACAACCTCTTTCCCCAACAACTAGGAAACAACTACAGCTACTAAGTTACAACTATTGATATTTGAAATCTAAATAAATTCGAAGGAGGGTACAAAGTAGGACACATGGCTTTATATATATAGTGCCAATTTAAGAATTTTCTTGAGGTAAGAGAACCTTATCAGTGTTCCTATCCTTGGGAAAGCGATGCTTCATATCACAGGACCGAAGCACGGGCTGCCCAGTAACCTACTTCTCAGGGTGTGTAAGAAGACAGAGAGGCGCTTGGCTCTGAAGGGGCTAATCATGGGCACCTAAATGAATGAGTAAATGGATGTGAAATCATCACACAAAAAGGACCGACACTGGAGATTTTTTTGTTTAATCTTCCCAAATGCTCTATTTTTTTCTGCAAAAGATCTATGTAAGGGCATATTCTCAAGCAAAAGATCTGTGTAAAGACATATTCTCAAGCAAAAGGCATAGGAATATTGGCATAAAATGCCATCTGTAGCCTGGAATACCCTGATTCTGCTCAGTCACCTCTACATCCTTCTCTGCTTTTTCTAAAATAAAATTTAAAAAAAAAGCTTGTGATGATTCAGGTAGAATTAGCCACATTCAAAGAGAAATAACAATTAGAAGCAAAGAGAAGAGGTGTGAAGCTAGGCAAAATAAATGAAAAGTAAAAGAAAAAAGGGAAAGAAAAGAGATGGAAGGAAGGTAATATATAAAGGCAGGAGAAAAACAATCATTCCATCAAAATAATTATACTGAAAGCAGAAGCACATTCACGATTCGTAAATCACTTTCACACCTAGAAAAATATCTTAGAAACTTGCTTAAGAAAATGCACATGGGTACATCCTTTAGCAGAGTACCCAATACAACATGCATTTGATTAATATCCATACACGTGCGTATACATGCACACACACACGTATCTATGTACTTGTGTCAGTGTGCTGGGTATACAATGATTACAAGTCCCTGTCCTCACAAAGTTGTAGTTTAGTGGTGGAGATATGTTAAAAATCACAGCAAAATGTAGTAAGTATGGCAAGGACTAATCATCAAGGAGATTCTCAGTGCCTTTAACAGAGATATTTAACATGTCAAAGAGATGAAGAATGGCTTCTGCCAGGAAGTTTATTTTCAATTGAAAGCTAAATGATAGACAGGAGCTAAGAGGAAGAGGCAGAAAACAGGTTTCAGCAGAGAAATAGCACCTGGGAAGGTCTTGATGTGGGAGGAAGCATGAGAGACGTGATGATCTTTTGAGACTCTGACAGGACAGCGTTGTGACTGGGCTGGAAAGAGAAGCGTCCGTGTGCTGAGGAAGGAGTCTGGAGGAACAAGAGACCTCCAGAGTTCGTTCTTACTTTCTTCACTCCCCCCTCCAACAGTTTTGTCCTTTTTCTCAAATCACCAATTGTTACAGCTTGTGTCTAGATGTCCCTGCAAAGCCTCATGAAGTCATAAATGGGGCTTTTTCAGAGGTGGCTGGATCCAAAGTGTGTGATGCTGAGATTAAGGGTGTGTGATCATTAAATCAGTCCAGTGATTGGTTTGGCGTAGTTTTCAGTGTGGATCATTGGAAGACCCACCCTGAGTGTGAGTGCTGCCTGCCATAACTGTGTGTATCCCGAATACAACATAAGGGACAGAAAGAGAGTAACTTGTTGCTTGCTGCTTTCTGCTCTCTGCTCTGCGATGCCACTCTGCATACCACCCTGCCTTGGATCCAGCCACTACGAACTGAAACCTCTACAAACTGGGAGCTACACTAAAACTCTCCCCCTTTAACTTTGGGTGTCAGGTATTTCGTCTCAGAAATGAGACAAAAAACTAAAACACCGTTGTTACCTTTAAAACTGTAAAGGTTTAAAGCATTTTAAAATGCTAAAGAATTTAAATATGGGCAGAAGTCTGTCTTTGGAAAAGATTACACACTAACTTTGTGATGGAAAATACAATGTGGAATATCTGTTAAATGAGATTACTTATTATTATGTTCCTCAGTGAAAAATTTAAAAAACCTAACTACTTATTTAAATGAGTTTTAATACTTTCATACAGTAAAATATGTTAAAACTATTGAAAATAATAATTCTGTAGAAACTTATCTATCGGCATGAGTGAATGCCCTTGAGGTGCTAAATGAGGAAATCCTATGAAAATAACATAGCTTGTTCTTCCCTTAGATTGGCATGGTTTTCATGATAAAATATAACCACCGATATAAAATATTGGCCAAATACAAGTCTTGATAGGAGGAAAGAAAAATTTGGCAGTTATCAAGCTAATTTGTGGGTTCTTTAAAAAGGCAACATAAAACAAATTAATAGTCTGTACAGCCCTGATGTACTATTGAATCCACTTAGGAAGTTTTATTTTCATTGCTCCTTAGAAATATAAAGAAGCTCAGGAAATTAAGGATCATCAATGCAAGAAATCATTTGACTGAATAAATAAATGTGCAATTTTGTTGTGAGATAGGGTCTTCCATAAAACTGTCTTGTCTAAACTACCTCAGAAGAAAGGGATAAGGAAGAATGCAATAATATGACCTCAGAATAAATAAATAATGGAAGAATTTCAAAACAGATTAAGGCTTTGCTTTGAACCAACCAATCTTCTTGAGACTGCAAATTGTGGAGGAATAGAGAATGTTTTCTTCATGAATTTTCTTCCAGTCAGGAGGAATATATAACATGAGCTTTTCTCATGAATTTCAACATATGCAATCATATGTCTGGTGGCGAGGAGAAAAGAAATATATGAAACAATCATAAAGAATTTCTGTACATAATATATTCATCTCAATTTTTGTACAGAAAATTTGACATAAAAATCATATTTATTCTGATACAATAATTCAGATTATAAGTCATAGTGTATAAATGTAACCAATATATATCAATATCTGAATTACTCTGTCATGAAATTTTGCTTGAACATTTTCAATATTGTAAAGTTTTCCATTTTTTAACTGAGATTTGTTTTGAATTACTTCTTTTTCCCGTCTTCATGTTTCATCAATTTGAGTCATGTGCTATTACAGCTATAACAGACTCTAAGTAAAGATAAACTTCGCTGTATGAATCTAAACTTCGCTGTATGAATTTAAACTTCTGTTTCGAAATGGATTGGGGTAATATCTGCAGAGAGGCAACACCCTGGATTAGTCTTTGGAGTAGAAAAGACCAGAGTTTGAATCACAGCTTGACCTATGAGTGGTGTAAGTTTGGGGAATTCACTTCCCTAAATGCTTTTCTGATAGTATTATCCTATTTAAAATCCTTCAAATCCTTCATTCCACTGAGAATAAATCTAAACTTTGAGATCCTTCGTGGATTCACATGCTCTTGCTCCTGACCATGTCTGTGGCGTTGCCTTCTTCACGTCTCACCTAAACCGGTGTCCTTTGGGCACTGGCATATGAAGTTCCTTAATACTGGATGTTTTTCTTCTTTTCCAATGTCTGTCAAATCCATCTATATGCAAATCCATCTATATGCATTGAATCCTACATAATGAATTTAATTTA
Organism: Hystrix cristata; assembly: GCA_004026905.1. Lineage (NCBI taxonomy): Eukaryota > Metazoa > Chordata > Mammalia > Rodentia > Hystricidae > Hystrix > Hystrix cristata. Next base: position 25,178 of record PVJO010007730.1, on the reverse strand, counting down.
CTAGTAACATATGAAGATAGGTCCAGTGTAAATGACTCTGCACTCACACTTAACAATAAAGAATCCTGGGGTGAAATGTTCCCAACAGCACATTGTGAACAAGGCATGAACATTTAGAATGCAGAACACAGGACCTGGAAGTAGATGGCCACATGTCACATCTTTATTTTTCTACTGGTCATGACACTGAGAAGTGCGAGCTCTCATGGAGTGGAGACTGTGCCTTTCGTATGGAGAATACGGACATGAAGATGATCTGTGGCATGGGTGGCGAACCTATGGCACACGTGCACAGCGGACTGTTTGTGTCATTGAAAGTTCTAAAAGGTTTGCCAATCCTAGTATACGGGTTATGAAAGAAAAATACAACATCTATATTTTCAAGTCACTATGATACATTTTTATTTTATTTTATTTCTTGCATACATCTTATAAATAGAGTCTCATTTTAATATCATACAAGTACACTTTGGAAGATATGCTGAAAAGGCTTTTACTGAGAAGAACGTATAATATGAAAATTTTATCACTGAGCTAAATCCCCAGCAAGACAAGCAGCCTTAATAAATGAAGTGGTCTTTTTTTTTTTTTTTCTTTGCAGTATTGGGAAACCAGTTCCTTCTATAGCCTTCACAGTGAGCTACACTGCCTGCCCATTTCTTTCTTTTTTTCTTGCTCTTCTCCCGCCTGTCTCCCAGAGTTCCAGGATTACAGGGGTGAATGACTACAACCAGTTTTAGGGGTCTGCGTTTTTATATCCTACTTAATGAGCTCCAAGGAGTTCTTGAGAACCAGTTAGGATGACGAGGAAGCCTGGTAAAGGGCAAGTTGGAGGAAATCCCGTCCTCTAGGCTCTGCCCTCCTAGTTCCTCTTTACAACTCTTCTGTACGGTGTAGTTCTAGTTATTTTAGGAGGAGCTTTAGAAGAAGAGGTCCAGATACTTAAACAAAACATTGGAAAGATAACTGATTAAATAATGTCTGAAGTCTCAACAAGATCTAAATGTTCATCTCCTGAATTCTGATCCACACTCTATGATAGAGCTAAAATTATAACAAACATCAAATACATACATTGCAAATGTTCATAGTGAGGAATTTGTATTATTGATTCCAGGCTGATGGTATAATTAGTGGTATGATATGTTTGTGTGCAAAAGTATAAAAATATGTCTACAAATTGAGCAGTGAATACAACGTATAATGGTTGATGAACATAGGAACAGATCTCTTCTGAGTAGAATTATAGTGAAAGGAGGAAGATAATTTTTCCCTAATCTCAATGTGGGGTTACACCCCCATCAATGCCGTTTTTAAATTAAACCTTTACCTTCAATCACCACCCTCACATTGTAGTACTTTCTATAGGTCTCGCTTGTAAATTTGATTAATGAAACTGATTGCTTTGAGCTTAGTTTCAAGTAAGACAATGCAACAAGATTTTGATGATATATTTTTAAGTATTCTGCAGTTTAACTCTTAATGCCTACACAATCTTCATCAATATAAGTTCCAGGCTCAGTTGCTCCATAAATTTTACTTGTTTATCAGTCTATATCCAGGAAGTAAACACAATATGTAACATTTCTTTTTTTTTTTTTTTTTGTAACATTTCTTGAATTCTCTCTTCTCTACCTATTTCACCAGAATCAACTCAAGAATTTTATGAAATCTAAAAGACAAAAGGAAAACAATTTGTAGTTGTCATATCTGGTCAAGATTGTATGCCACGCACGAATCATAAACGAATGAGAGCAAAAAGTACACTAAGAAAGTGCCTAGTGTCACAGGAAATTCTGAGTCATTTCCGAAATTTGTTAAGATTACAAAGTCACCGTGCACTCACAGAAATTTTTTTTCAGATAATGCCTTTTCACAATGATTGTGTTGAGAAATGAAGCGACAGTTATTGTACGGACACACAACAATGAAGCTGATCTAGTTTGCACTTTAAGGGAAGGTCAGGATGTGCAGTGACGGAAAACAGTTTGCCTAGCTGTATCTTACAAGGACGCAGTACTTCATAAGTTTATTGACAGTCAACCCTTTGCAACTTGCTTTGTCTAGTTTATTTTTCATAAGACAATCCTATTTTTTTCTCTCTGGCTAGAAATGTAATTTTCAACTACATAAAATTGAATGTATACACAGATATACCACCTCCCCTTTGGCTAGAAATCTGAATATCAGAAATCCAGTAATTCATTACAACTTCAACTATAAAACAATACGACTTTATATGTGACTATAAATGTGAATGATATTTATTCACATATAAAGGTAGAATACTTGTGTTTATATTCACATACAGAGGTGGAATATACATGAATACATGATATTTTTGTACTCTCAATCAGTTTAAAGTGTTGAATGAAAAAGTTTCTATAAAATTTAGGTGCTCTAAAAAAGAAGAATATGGAAATATAATTTTCTTACTTCTACCCTAAAATGTGCTATTATAAAGATATCCATGTGTGTGTGTGTGTGTGAAAGATCAGGACTCAAAAGTGCCTCACAAAAATTTTGGTATTAGCAAAGTATTCAAAGAACTAGAAGCAAAGAAGCAAAGAAAAAATGGTGAGAAATGTTCACCTTATAATATTTTAAACATTATAATATTTAAAACATTAAAATATCTCAAACTCTGTCTTGATACTCTTTACTTTTTATCCATCTGAAAGCTTTGAAATATAGAAAGAAACTGATATTTATCAAATTTTCAAAGACTCTAATTATGGGCATACTCGTATCTTGAATGTGTAATACCTAATTTTCTACACTCGGAACCTGTCAACTCTCCCAACATTCACTCAGAACCTGTCAACTCTCCCAACAATCACTCAGAACCTGTCAACTATTCCAACATTCACAAGCCTACCAGAGAGATGATCGTATGTTTGCTCATTTTTTATTTTTTTAAATTTTTCTCTTTAACGAAGCAAGTAAAAACAGATCAGAGAGCAAGTTGAGAAACACAAAAGGCGTTCAAGGAAGAATTGGCATCACTCATGACAGCAGCCCCATCATTCACCGTCTTGGTTACTTCTCTTAATGGGAAAGGTAATTTCTGCTATGTATACAACTAAGAAAGTCTAGATGTCCATCAACTCTTGGAAGAAGGAAAACAGTAGAAGTTTCTCAGAATTTCCTGAGGTTTCCAGGGTGGCGAATGGGCTTCGCTGCGTTGTGGAAGTGGGTGGAGGCCGAAGAGAGAGGCCAGAGGTTTTACTTGTCAAGCAGCCACTAATCACAGGCCAACACGGGCATTGAACTCATGGAACCAGGCAATTTAGTCTGATAGAACTGCTGCACCGTACGGAACACCGGGTTCTCCCTGGCAAAGCAGTCAGGAACATACAATCATTCATTACTCATTAAATGACTGAATAAATGAGCAAGGTTATAGCCCATCGTACATCTATCCCAAGGGAGGCACGAGAGAGGGATTTTCTGGTTGTTTCAGATGGGAGTCCCTGTCGAGAGGTGATGAGTGTTAGCTCTTCGTAAGGCCTGGCCTTGGGATTCTGGGAAAAATGATCTAGAGCCATGACTACCAGGTTGTAGCTGAGGTCTCCTTGAAATGTAGTCTTTCAAAAGGGAAAATATGGAAAATTAAGAATAAACCTGCTGTAAATAGGGAGGGAGGGAACAGAGGGGAGGGGCGGGGAAGAAGGGGAAGAACCAAGATGCATCATGTAAAGGTACAAAATAAATGTGATGAATGTGGCCATTATATGTAAAATGTACCAATACATGTTCTTGGTTTAAAATAAAAAAAAAAAGAAATGTAGTCTTTCAAGATATTCTCGAAATATAAATGTTACATTTATTTCTAAATAAACAGTTACTGAAAATACATTTGTATGTTTTTTAAGTAGAAGAGACCAAGAGTAAAATAACGAAAGGATGTTATAGAAAAACAGGCTTCGGAAAAAGATGCAGAGCTCTAAAACTAGCTCTGCTTCCTTGACTTACTGAGATATACTTACATTGCTATAATATCTACAAAATTAACAAGGTTTGGGTATTTAGCTCAAGTGGTAAAGCGCTTGCCTCGCAAGTGCAAGGCCCTGAGTTCGATCTCCAGCACCCCCACAAAACTGACAAACTCTATATCAAAAATCTTCTTTTCTAGCCAGCTATATTAGATAATCTCCTTTCTAAAGAGAAAGGAAATTGAAAAACAAGACATAGTTGACTCGAATAAAGGCAAACATTTTCTCAGACCAGCAACAGGTCCTAAATGCAATGCGATAATCAGGACTCAAACTGGGTGTGCTGGGTTCAAGGTCCAGGATGGTCAGGAACTGACCACGTTTGCAAAGGAACAAAACTGCTCACCTGTCACAGGGAGCGAGAGTCTGGCTCACAGCTGTGTCCCAGAGCCTAGTGCGATCTTCTTGGTTTTCAGAAATGCTGAAAAGTTCTCCTACTATGTGTGTTTATGGTCCTGGGTTTTGGTTTGGGGATAGCTATAAGCCCAGGGCTGCAAAGGACATTGGTATGCAGGGTGTGATCAACATATATAGTGAATACTTGAATTAAAAAATTATTACTGTAAAAGACATATTACCTTTAGTTCCCCTCAAAATACTATTCCTCACTTCAAATACTCTTACCGAATTATTGATACCATTTTCTGAAGCAGTTCTGGAAATCTTCTTTCGTGAGTGTCTTTCTGCGCTGTTGTGGCTGCCTCCATGTACTAAGTCCATTCAAGATGTTTATCTTTCACAGTCATTTTGACTTTGGAGAAGAGCCATAAGTTGCGCGATGCTAGATCTGATGAACAAGGTGGATGACGACACTGTGATGGTTTTTACCTGACAGAAAACATCATAAATGGACTGGTAGCTTGTAATCTACAGGTGAGGTAAACTGCCTACTGAGTGAGAACCTGGATCTACAAATCCTTCATGTCACTGGGGTCTCCGATCTGCCTCCCACAGAGCTCGGTGCTGGAGCCCTTGCCTGGCGTACCTGAGGCCCTGGGTTTGAGGCCAAGCATTGCAAAACAGTAACCAAACAAATATGCAACTAGCAGTAGCAACTAAATCTGGTTCTAGATTGTGGGCATGGTAAGCTAAGCAGAAGCAAGTGAAAACCCTTCAGGGTCAGGGAGAGATAGGCACAGACGAACACTGATGGAGAGAAATAAGAATGCCTCTACATGAAAATTAATTTTCTAGTCTAAATTGTAAAGCACATGAAAAAATTCAAATGTTAAGAAAGACAAAACAAAATCAACTATTGGAAGGGGAATATATCTCAGGTGAATTTAGATCTTTGTAGTACGATCTATCAAAAACCCTAAAATAACTCTTTTATAGATTTCCAAATAAATGAAAGAAGGCATTGCTTCCTTTGAAAAGAGTGACAACTTATAAAAAGTCAAAATGAATTTGTAAAAGATGAAGATAAGATTTAAAATCTTGAAGATGAAATTTGTAATTACAGTGAAAATCATGTATCATGTGGGATAGACATAAGACTGAATATGGTCAAAGAGGAAGTTAAGAAACTGGAATATGTTACCACAGTGTGTTAAGGACAAAAATGTGAAGAACAGTTAAGGAACATCGCAGATTAGATTGAAGCATGCCGATACTGATCTCATAAGTATTCCAGGAGATCAGACTAGAAGGAATGGCAAAAAAGAAAAATCTACATTTGGAGAGGTAATTACTGATAAGCTTCGGCAATTAAAATGAGTCTTTAAATACCAGTTAGAATAAAGAAAAATAAGTCCATATCTAGATACATTACGGTCTTGTCTCAGGTCACTGAATATTTAAACAGATCAGCAAAAATATGGTCAGATGCAAAAATACATTTGGCTTGTAAGGGAATGGCATATCAATTAACAGCATCAATGGCTTGCCAGAAATATTTGGCATCAATTCATGCTAGAAGTTAGTAACACTGTATCTTCAATGATAGAGGGAAAATATTTATCAACATAGGGTTTTACTCCTAGAAAAATTCTTCTTTAAGAGTAAGGAAAAATGGTATTTATAAACACAAATATAAACAAGCCTGCTTACAGAATATCACTCAAATAATTATTAAGGAATATACTTCTGGCAAAATTAAAAGATATACAAATGAAACCCACTAAATAGATAAAGTTATAGTATATACTAATACTGATAAAATTTGTGTAAAAATCAAATATTAAATAAACTAAATCATTTTTGTTTGATTAAAAGTAGAAAATCAGGACCAATAATGTACCCCTGTAGTTCATAGTTCAAGTTACTCAGAAGGCCGAGCCAGGAGGACCACTTGAGGCCAGGTATTTAAAACCAGCCTGAATCACACAGCAAGACCCTGCCTAAGTAGATAGATGGATAGACTTAGACAGATTGAGGGAAAGAATTCCAACTCTGAACAACGTTAATATGATGGAGGTAGTGGTTGTCCAATTGGAATGCAAAGCATACTAAAACTTCTATTGTGGTTAGAGATACAGAACATATTGAATACAGATATGTATCTTAAAATGTTGAAAATAATTCCTAAATGAATTTAAAAACTACAGTTTCCAAACCAGTATAAAAAGAAATACATTACATATTTAGGTATATTTAATACATATATATATTATGCGTACATAAAATGAAAGAATAACAAAAGTAAAATAGCAGTAGTAACTACAAATCTCACAGTATTCGTGTTAAAGTTAAATGGATGAAGCTGTTTTACTAAAGAGATTATCTATTTGTAGAGAAAAATATAAAGTAAAATCTACCATATTATGCTTATAAAGAAGCACTCGTACTGAAAGACTGAGTAAAAACTGGTGGAGAAAGACAAATCTTGCAAATTATTAAGGAATATGTGATCAGTCAAATATATTTAAGAATGTTAAGACAAATAAAAATGGTAAGTAAATAAAAATTACAAATTTATATGCACTTAATAGTGTGGCTTTGAAATATATAAAGCAATAACTGACAGAAGAACAAAGAGGAATGGACTAATCTACATTCATGGTGTATTATTTTTACACATCTTATAAAAACCAATAGACAAAGCAAATTAGTAAGGATATGGGGGCTCAGGGAAGGGGTTGCTATTGTTATCGCTACTATCACTGTTCTGGTCCTACTCTTAACCCGATCTGTGTAATGCTACACTATTTTAAGCTAATGGTACCATAGGATACATTTCATTATTAAAAATATAAAGTTTTCCTTACTGTTATCTATTTTAATAAATATAATCAATTACATTTTTGAGCATTATAACTGTCTTTCAAATCCCAAGAAATAAGCATTTTTGCAAACCTTGATAAATGCACTAAATATATAGATTAATTTATGGAGAGTTGACATATTCCCCTCACGAATCTTTCCATCCTGGAAGAGTGTATCTCTCCCCTACTCGGGTCCACTGTAACGCCTTCAGCAAACTTATTTAATTGCCTTCATATAATTACTGTGCTGTCTAGCAGAGGAGTATTCGACCTAAAAACTGCTAGTGCTTAAAAACGTGATATACAATTTGCTCTACTTTGACTAATTGGTTACTTGGACTAATAAAGCTCTAAGGCAGAATTCATCCAAGTTTTTCAGTTAGCTACGCTGTGAAGTTATGACTGTAGTCTTTCATTCATCAGTATTCATTCAGTCTTTCAAGAAATATTTATTCGAAACACAATTAGCCCTCTGATCCTTGGGAAAAAAAAAGAAACTATAATCTAACCACGAAAGCCTTATCAATCTGAGACAGAGTAAGGAAAAAAAAAATGAACGGATACATCCAAAAGGTAAGAAAAAATAAGAAAAAGTTACCCAACAAAGAAAAGAAAATTTAAAGAGATAAAACCACGGTTTGCATGTTTTGAATTCCAAAGTAATTCCTAAAATTTTTTCAAAATCTGTATTGATGCATTATAATTTAAAATTTATAAAGGACTATATAATAAATCTTAATATGAAAATAAAATAATTCTGTTAGGAAGTGCATAATTAAAGTGATGATAAACTGGGGAAGAACGAATTCTGAATTTCTTTTAAATTAAGGCACACTATCATGTCTGATTTCCAAATGAGTTTTTTGCAGACATTTCAATTGTTTATTTTTTGTTGAATATAGTTGATTATTTTGCTGGTTTATGCTTTGAGAAACCCATCATATGAACAAGGAGCAAACTAAAAGTTAGATAACAGAAAGTATGGAGACAGATATCTTTCAAACAGAAAAGGGACCAACAGATTGAGAAAGGACTCAGGTAGGGGAGAGGAAGGGGATTAAAAAAAGAATTAAGATTTGTTGTTACATGTACCAACTCCGCACAAGCAAAGTAAACATTACGCACTGCAAATATATACTAATAAAAAATTTAAAATGCAATAAATAAATATCTAGCAGATATCTGGTTTACTAGGATTATAATCCACCCTAAAATGAAACTATTTCTTGACATTTTAAAATGATTTATTTGCTAAGATGCTTCCAAAGGACTTTTAAAAAATCAAATTCTGCAAAAAGCAGCTTGCAGTAGGTGAACAAAAATAATTTGCATTACTCGAAAAGACATTTTTCATTTAATACCTAGGGTAAACTAATTGAAAATCTAAAATTATACTGCTTTCCTGTAGAGTAGGAAAAGGGATTATAACATGAAAAAAATTTAAATCTGAATGTCTATACATTTCTAGCTCATACTTCCACTGAATCGTTTCCTATCAGGTGACATTTAGGTCTCTGTTAATGGATTAGAGACCATTGATCTCAGTTGGAAAGTGTGAGTCACTCTTGCTAATCATCATGTGCTATTGCCAAAACCACCCTCTTTCCCTACAAAAGTATGATTCTATTGAAGTCTGTCCCAAATAATCATCTGTATAAACAGTGATATGTGGTTTTAAACTTGAAGCATATTTTCTAACCAGCTGAACTAACTATTCTATTTAACTTTTACTTAAGAGCCAGGTTACATGCTGAGACCTTTTTTCATGAGAAAATAAATTTTGTTTTAAAATGGGATATAGTAATGGTTTATTTGATCAGATTCTGACTATTTAGCACACAGACGCAATTGACTCCCAAGATTCAGCATTACATTGCAAAAGTTATCTTAACAGGAACCTTTTTGTATCCTTTAGATGGTAGGTGAAATCAGAATAATAATTTACTTGTTTATTTAGCAAAACATTATAGAACATGTGGGAAAGAGGTTGGTCAGTAAAACAGGATGGATGCCCAGAAGTAGCTTCCACTCTAGACATAAACACGAGTAAGAGAAAATACTTAACCGCAAATACCGATGCTGAGCTCCATAGAGGAAGCAGATGGTGTAGAAAGTGGAATTCTATTTCATGCAGTGTTCCAGAAAGCCTCTGTGGAGACAAAGATGCTTAATATGAAAGCTAAGAGTCAGTTATGGGGGAGCCAGGGGAAGAACATTCTGGCCAGATGAATGATTTCTGTACACAAGAACCAAATGGAGACCAATGTAGCTGGAACATCGTGCATGGGAGGCAAGCAGGACAAATCAGGACAGCCAGGCAGGGCTCAGAACACATCCTCTTGAAATTGATTCTCTGCTTTTCCAAGTTGTTCACAATTTTAGAGGAGTCCTAATGTAATCAGAACATGCACACACCTACATATACAGGTTGATTCTCTGAACCCACTTTTGTTTTATGTTTTATAAAAATAATCAGGACAGGTCCCTTCTCCCCGAAATTCAAGCAAATTGGCTTTCCATCTTGATCAAATTTTCTTTTAATTCCAAAAATTTTACTGAGGTTTTTTATTCAAATGTCTTAATAAACCTATCATTTTTTCCTTTTTCTGTTGCAATACTAGGAATTGAACCCAGGAGCTTCACACTGAGCTAAGCCCAAGCCCTTTATAAAAATTATTTTTATTTTGAGATAGTTTCTGTGACATTGCTATGTTGTCCTAACTGGGCTCAAAATCCTTCTGCCTCATCTTCCCAGAGTGCTGAATTCACCACCATACCAGACCTAAAATCTTTTAAATATGAAACACATTGACATGTTATACATAATTGAGGGATAGGTATAAAGTTGTTTTAATCAGGAAAATAGGCCAAAAGTGTTTCATTTAGAGAAAAGTATGTATATTGCTATTTGGAGATTGGACACTTAATATTCCCTTCATTAATGTGTAGTTTTTTTTTTTTAATTTCAAGTTTCCATTGGTATATGTTAACTAAATCTGATTGAAACTGTTAAAATCTAATGTGTTACCTTCAAAAACCTTCCACTGAGTTTTTATGAGGTATAGCAACTGCTTGTCTCAGAAGAAAAAGCTCTTATTCAAATTTCTTTAATAGTTTCTGTAAAAAACTCTGTTTCTTAATTTTAAGAAATTGATTATAAAATTTAAGGATTTAAAAATTCTTTTTAATGGTTTAGCATATTATTTTACTTTAGCATTAGTAAAATATTTACATTAGAAATTGTTAGAAATGTGGTTCTTAAAGCCAAGCCTTTCCAAAACTTAGTAGATTTTAACTGTTGATTCTAGAAAGTTCTATGTGCCAATAATTGCACACATGGCTTTATGAGGGAACTTTCATTTTCTTGTGGTTCTGAGGCCTGAACCCAGGATCATGTGCTAGGCAAGTAGTCTACCACTGAGCTACAACTCCAGCTCTAATTTTTTTTTTTAACCAAAAACATGTATTGGAACATTGTATACATAATGTTCACATTCTTCAGGTTATTTTGTACCTATACATGATGTATCTTGGTTTTTCCCCTCTTTTCCCCACCCCTCCCTTCTGTTCCTCCCTTCCCTATTTACAGCAGGTTTATTTATATTTTCCTATTTTTTCCCTTTCCTCTTTCTTTCCTTTTTCCCTTCTTTCTTTTCCCCCTTCCCCCTTTCTAGTTCTCCTCTCTTTTCAATATTATCTTCAATTTATATAATACCTATTACACCTCTCTGACCTTATTTACCCTTATGATTACTCATATCAGAGACAATTCGATGTGTACTCATGATTGTCTGATTTATTTCGCTTAAGAGTATGGTCCAGCCACTGTGGAAATCAGTATGGAGATTCCTCAAAAAACTACAACTGGAGGTTCCATTTGATCCAGCAATTCCTCCACTGGGGATCTTCCCAGAAGAATTATCATCATACCACAGGGATATATGTACAACCATGTTTATAGCAACACAATTTGTAATAGCTAAGTCTTGGAAACAACCTACATGTCCAACAGCTAATGAACAGCTAAAGAAGATGTGGTTTTTCTACACAATGGAGTACTACTCTGCCATAATAAAGGACGAGCTAGAGACATTTGTAGGTAAATGGATGCTCCTTGAGAGCATACCCTCCAGCTCTTCTTAATAACTTTTTAGATCTTCTTTTTTTTTTTTATGCTGGGAATCGAACTCGGGCCCTTGTGCTTGCAAGGCAAGCACTTTAACCACTGAGCTAAATCAGAGACAAGATCTCGCTGAAGCTCCTCAGGCTGGCTTTAAGCTTGTTATTCTGCTTCAGGCTCCTGAGTAGCTGAAATTACAAGTCTGAGCCACCATTCCCACCTCGAGATAACTTAGTTATGTGTCTTTTCTTATCCCATTTATTGTTGAGAGCCAACAACAACTTTGGCCATCATAAAAAGGCTTCAGATTTACATCTTGTGCACCCCCATTTCCCGAGATCACCTTCACCTGGTTAGATAGGGGGGAGCATTTTAAGGAAACGCTCCTGGGCTCCTTGCCTGTAGCCTTAGTGGACAGGGTCCTAAGGCAAGAAAGTTTGTTCATACTGGGTTTGCAGAATAACAGGCCTGCCTGGCAGGGTCCCAGGTCAAAAGCTTATTCTGTACCCATTTCCCTGTATTGCTAGTTTTTGATAATACTACAAGTACCACAAGCCGAAGCGGCCTTCTGATTAGGTTTTGTGAGTTGTTTACCTTTGTTTCAAATGACTTAGCACGCTCCTTTATATTATGCCCTGCTGAAGCTTATAAGTGAAGATTGCGCTGAGGCCTATAAATAAAGATTGCGCTTTACAGGGAAGGCCATTCTGCTCATCAGGCTGATGGCTCCGCTTGGTCCCAGCTGTCCTGTGTGAGTCTCTTCCTTCATCCCTCACCATTCCTCTGCGCTGGTCAGCTCGGCCGTGCGGGTTGTGGCAATTTATACAGTATAGTTTTCTTTTTATTTGTAAGGTTTTCTTGAGGCTTTTTAGTTTTCTGTGAAAAAGTCATACTTGGATATGTGGTCACTCATTTTAACCAAATTGTTTTTCTAATCTTAATTTTTACCAGTTAAAATGAAATTCAGACAATTCTTTTGATCTAATCTCTGTCTTGATTTTTTACCAGCGTACCCCAAACCATCAACACTCACTTTCAATGTTCCCTTTTTCTACCTCTTCCTCTGCACCACAGGTTCTTTAGGTGTGTGGGCCACGTCTCAAGTAGCTACAGGTGACGGACATTCTTTCTTCCCCTGACATGATAGAAAAGACATACAACTTCCACAATGATTTCATTAGCTAAATAAATCAGAACCTGGCAAACTACAAGGAAGCTGATAAACATTGGGGAGCAAAGAGAATATTTGAAGTGTCATCCGTGCCTCTTGTAACTTTATTTTAATTAACAAAATAAAATGCCACATGCATAATTATATCTTCCTTAACACTAATTTCAGATTCTTATGCTCTGTTATTAGTTATGATTGTTCCCTACCACCCCCTTTAACCTTTTGGAGAAAAGAGATAACAAATGACATGTCCCTGCAGCTCCAATTCAACTCTGAATTTTTTTTTTCACACTACATCATGAAATGGAAAAGAATACTAAATTTATAGAATTATAACTTCATGCTAAGGAAAATGATGGAAAATGAGGTGTATGTATTCTTTTACTCAATGCAATTTGTTTTACTTAAAGGAAACAAAGAACCAGTTACATGTTCGTTTTCTATTGCACTGTACAGTTGATAATTGTTCAAAGTACCCTCTTCCCTTCACTCCAAAGAGCAGGTTCCCCCATCCTTTAAGTCTGGATTTAGCTATGCTTCTTTTTCTGGGTTGTTAGTACATATGCCTCAAGCTGAGGCTGGAGTTTGAACACTGTGTGTAAAATATTTACGGCCTATACTGACATTTTGTTATACGTTGCTGTTTGAGTTCACACTGACCTATATATTCCAAAACGGCCTGCAAGTAAATGAATCGTGACTTTTCTATTACTCATTGGAAGGTGTATGAGGTGTGACTTTTACATGTCAATTGATTCTCCCTTTAGAGGGATACTTGTCTCTAATACTTACATAAGATTTGGATTAACTGAGTTCTCAAAGAGATATAAGGATCAAGAAAACTTCAAGTTTTGGGTTCACTTCAAAAATGAATTGCTTATTATCAATGTATGCAGTTTTTTTCTCACATTCAACAAATAGGATTTTCTATACTTAATAGAAATAAGCTCAAAATTTGCTTCCTTGTACCTTAAAACCCTAGACAGAATAAGAATTCAATACAAAAAAATTTCTAAGTACAAATTGCATTCACTCTCAATTCTAAATTGTTAAAAACTCTAGTTAGCTAATGATTTGCTTCACAACTTGGCTCTTTTTTTTTTTTTTTTTTTTTTTTTTTTTTTTTTTTTTTTTTTTTTTTTTTTTTTTTTTTTTTTTTTTTTCAGTCTTGCTCACTCGGTCCTCGCGGGAACTTTTCAAAGGCTACAGTCCATTTTATCCTGCTCTTTAAAGTAACAGGGTGAAAAGCTTTCTCAGCTCATCCTAGCTACTCTGAGCGCTGTAAGACCTCCCTTCCCGGGAGACAGACTTCTAAATTCCTCCCAATCTAGGTCAGGCTGGGCCCATTATTCTCTGTCTGCCTACCGGGCGTTTATTTTTCTCTACAGAAAAGGGTCAGATATTCTCTGACTGCGGCATGTTTGTTGTTCATTTTCACTGTTAAGCTAAATCTGTTGAAACAACATAGAACAGGTATCGGTCTCTCTCCCCAAAGAAGGGACTAGAAGACAGTGTTGGCAGCAGCTGCTGTAGGTGTTTGGCGATCGCTTCCGCGCTCACCTTCCTGCTATCCAGGTGGCTTAACTCCAAGCCCCTGCAGCTCTCTCCGGGCTTTCTCTGGCGGTAACACATGTACCACGTGGGCAGGGCGGGCAGGAACACTGCGGGTTAAAGCCCCCGAGAGCAGCTGTCAGCAAGGATGTTCAGGAGCTGGCAGGTGAGCAGTCCAGCTTTCTCTTCCTTCTGCTGGGACAGCTCTGAGCCACGTTCTACTGTCTCCTGGAGGTGTCCAAGACTCAGAACAATAATCTGCCCACTCATACATCTTGCATACCTTCTCCCACCCTTATCTATTTTATGCCCTGCAAACTCACAGATGTTTTCTGGAATCACCTTCCAAATAAACTATTTGTTCTCAAATCCTTGTTCTAAGTTCTGCATCTGAACAAACCAGGTATAAGTTATTACCTAAATTAAGAAAAAATAAAGTAGGAGGAATGGAGGGAAGGAGGGAGGAAGAAGGAAGGGAGAAAAGGAATAAGAGAGGGAAGGAGGGAGGAAGGGAGGCTTAAGAATGCATTAACTTAATCGTTTAGGGAAAAATTCAGCTCCATAAAGTCAGTAAGAACTCTTACACACACATAGATGCAATTTGGACGAAAGTATTAAAATAAACGTTCCTTTGTGGTGAAAGGCCAAAAGAGAGAGAGAGTGAAATCATTTGGCTTTTGTACCTCTTAGGGATGGAGCGTGGATGGCGACGAAGCACAAGCCCTGGGACCCCTGAAGGGGAGGCAGCTCAGCTCCTTACAGCCAGGCGCCTGCCAGGAACAGGCCCGACTCTTCAACTCTTAACAGAGAGAGCAGTGGCAGCCCTCCAGGGTGTTTTAAGATTAACTGAAATAATTTATGTGAAGAAAAGTGCGGAGGGTTGGTTGTGGCTACTGGCGGCGGGGAGGCGGGGGGCTCTCTTCCTTACCTTCCTTTTCATTTAATTTATTAATATTTATGCTCCTTTTGAAAATCAGTGCGTTTGAAACAAAAAATGAGTAAATGACAACCTGGTCAGGCCTTTGGAAATGGTATTGGATTCAAGATATTATCAGAGAGATTACGATTTCAGTATTTTCTTAGAACTTTTTTCTTAATACTTGGGATCATAGAAATTTATCAGAAATTTAAAATATATGCTTAATGGTTAAATTAATTATCTTCAGTAATGAGTATAGGACTATCTATATATATATATATATAAAATATATATATCGGTGCCAGGGATCGAACTCAGGGCCTTGTGCTTGCTAGGCAAGCGCTCTAATCACTGAGCTAAATCCCCAACCCCAAGGACTATATTTTTTTAAATACTCTATAAGCAGTCAATACTTTTCCTATATGCTCTGTATTTGTGACAGTTATTGTAGTCAAAGTTTTTGTTTTGTTTTATTTTATAGTACTGGAACTTGAACCCAGGCCTCAAACATGCTAGGCAAAGCGCTCTACCACTGAGCTATACTCCTAGCTCTTTACAAACAAATAAAAACCTTGCTTGAGACAGGATCTGGCTGAATTGCCCAGACTGACCTCAAACCAGGGATCCTCCTGCCTAAGTCTACTAAATAGCTGGGGTACAGACATGAACCACCATGCCTGGCCAAAAATAATAATTTTTAAAATGCAGCCCCAAAACACTAATTTGAAACACAATTCTCTTTTTTCAACATGATTTCCCAAGAGGAGCTTTCAACTGCTATTATTTTGGTTGTAATTACAAATCTGAGATCTATTCTAATGTCAGAATAAGGAATTATCATACTCTAAGCATATTCTTTTGAGTGTTAATAATTAAATCAACAAAATTGATTTGATAGATTGCATCTTACAATTAATAGGTGCATGGTAAAGGCCATAAAGCACTACACAAAATCTTTTCTGATGTTGCGTTCTGCAGGTAAATCTACAGATTGGTCTGGGTAGGAGACAGAAAGGTCATGCTGCATCTACTTTATAGATAAGGCAGTTCAGCCTCACATAGTGCAAACGGCTTGCCCATGTCTCCAACCTGGACAATGGTATCTCCCCTGCCAGGTAAGTATTCCAACCTGGACAATGGTGAGTCTTCTGTCTAACACATTTTTCTTCAGCACGCCATTTTGCTGTTATCAACCTGGTATACTGAAGTATACTTATGGAATCACCTTCAAAGCTTAGCATATTTCTCAATTGACAGTTTTTATTGAAGTGAAATAAGAATTCAAAATGCAAACAAGGTTTCAGTATGTGACGACCACAGCCAGTATTATTTTATGAATATTAAAGATGATGAGAAGGCGGGAGTGCCTGGGGGCTTGGTGGGTTACCTACTGGTGGGCAACTCCTGCTCCGCCCTTTTTGATTTTGCACTTACAGCATCTGAAGTCTGATTAGCTTTTACTCAGAATAAGATTTTTTTATTTCACTGGTTTTGTGTGTGAAAACTGTGATGTGTGAAAATTAACAAAACTTTTAAAATTATCATAACCGAATTTAGATGTCTTCTGTGTGGTCACACAGGCCTCCTGTCATGCCTCCAAAAGTTGATCCCTAATGCTGATCGTTTTTCTTCATACATTCTGCACGTATTTCAATTCGTACTCTGAGTTTCAGTCCCGTAGTCACTGGTGAACCTTTTGCCGATTCATTCCCAGTGCTTTACCTGAAGTGAAAGGAAACAAGTAAAGACCTCGAGTATAGATAGCAGGATCATTGTGAAGGAGAATAGGAAGTGGGTCTTCACCAAGGGCTCCGGAGTAGGGTCGTGCCCTGTGCAAAGCGAGGACACACTGGACCCTTCCTTAGCCAGCGATCAATCTGTCACTCGTCAAGCAGTGTTACTGGATCACAGCAGGATAAAAATGCACACCCAGGGCAGATCTGTAAACACCAGCTTAATCTGCATGGGAAGAGACACTGCTAGCTCCTCTGACAGAAAAAGCCCCTAGGACATACTCCAACAGTGACAGTTACTTCAGTGTCTTGAAAATCTGGTCGCAGAATTATTAGAAATGCTAGAAAGCTACGTTGCTGGGAGAACAAGTATTCTCTTTTAGTTTTACATCTTCAAACATAAAATTAGTCCTTACTTTACATTATGATTAAAATAAAAACAGTTTTGTGATTCCAGGAGCCACAGTGTTGTCAACATTGGGACGCAACAGCATCTTGTTCATATGGCATAATATCGTCAAGGAATTGGCCCACTATGTAGTTGAACATCATCTTTTTTAATAAATCAGAGATTACATCCCAATATTTAACTGAGTTCCTTGGTGTGTATCATTACATAAGACACAAGAGGATTTGGGATGATATTTAAGGAATGACATAAGCAGACTTACACCTGGAAATTTTGGGGGGGTAAAAATTAAACTGTAAAGTAATGATATGTAATCAAGCCACAAACCACAATTTTCTCCACATGCTAGAAATTTTGCACATACGTTTTCAAAATACTAAATATAATGAGAGATAATGACTACTCACTTCCATCTCACCCTACAACACACACAAAAATCCAGACAAAACTGACTGTGGAAGTCTTATTTCTGCATGATGTGAGAATTCTTATCATTTAGAGGTGGTGGTGGTACAGTGGAGTAGTCAAAGGCACCTCTGAGAATTTGATGAATGCTACATACTTTCTTTTCTGAAAAAAAAAAATACATGGAAAATTTGGTATTCAGTTTCAGGGGATTCACCAACTCCCTAAAATTCTACTAGTCTGAGTTAAGAACCCCTAATGCACACATTCAAGTGAATGATCGGTTCTGACTATGGCCAAAGTACTATGGAGAGATGGGCAATTCCCTAAGTCATTCTGAGCTGTCATCACAGCTGGAAAATGTGGACTTTAAATTTTGTCTTAATGCCCTGCCTGAGTTCACCTGAGAATTGCTTAACTTTCTGCTTTACTTTCATTTAATTCAACATCCTGGCTAATTCCTAGGTAAACATATGTTTGACTATACATATATGGAGAGAAACATATTGAAAACATTAAGTGTTAAAAAATGGCCTACATTAGTTCCTTCCATATATGTTCATTTGAATAAGGTGAAGTATCAAGAAAACTAGTTATGAGAAGCCTTATTTATCCAAGATGAATATCTAGAGATGTTCTTTGGTATTAGTGTCAGCGATTGTAAGAAAAAATTATCCCATTAAAATAGCCTTCATGAATAATTCACAGAGTTCAATTTAATGGAGGAAGGGGGAGACAGAAACAGGTTATCAAATTTGTTGGAGACCCACGTTGCTGCACAGCATTTTTTATAAGCAGTTATAATGTAGGCTATTCTTTGTTCTGTATCTACATGAAGAAGTAGATAGCAACCTTTAAATTTCCATTCTTTAATTTTCTGCTTTTTAGTGCTCATAAATACATTTTTTCAAAATAAAAATTTCCAAAAGACGTGTTCTGAGCTGTGGATTTCGATTTTTGTATACAAAATGTTTATGTTCAAGTTTAAAGAAATAGAACTGGGCCGGGAAACCTCCTGTTTGATCAAGATGACAGCTGAGGTGAGTTCGTGAACATTGGTGGTTTTTCTCCCGTATTGACCAGCAAACAGCAAAAGAAAAGAAAAACAACAATGATAACAGCAACAACAACAACCAGGACCCAGTCTAGAAATACCAATTATGAAGCGCTTTGTTAGCACAAAGGATTAAGGTCCATACACCTTTAGAAGGGTTCAGGGCACAAAGTTTCAGGAAGGGAGAAAGAAGGATTGAAGAGAAAGGCCACAAATGGTTTGAGCAATTCACCAAGATCATCTCTTCTTCGTGAAAGTTCTCTGAACACACTTCAACATGTAGAGAAGCTGAATGTATGCAAAATGTTTGAATATTTTCTGAGTTTCCACTATTAATTAGCAAATGCCTTTCTTACTGTGTAGGTAGCACGATATTTTTTTACTCTGAGAAAAACAAAACAATGTATCTTCCACTTTTCTGTCATTTGAGTGCCTACTATGTACCATATCAACCACCTACCTATAATTTTAAAGGTAATAATTAACCCTTATGTTGAAGCCACTGTACTTGTTACCTTAGACACCTAAAGCCAGGCACGGTTTTTATTGATAAGCGATAGTTTGATAGTAGACTGGACTTGTGTTTAATCTATGATATTGGACAAGAGTAAGGAAAACATGTTTGCCCTCAAACGAATTACAGCTGAATTAGAGACGTGCTACTTCTGCCTTGAACACTAGTGAAAATGATATACAGCTAAACCCTTATTGAATTTCACACTCTACAAGGTGAATCGTGTGGGCTGGGGCTCTAAAGGGTGGAAACTGGGAAGGGCCTTGCCAATCACAGAAGGCTCCGCCCTGGAGGGAGGGCCTGCAAAACCGTGAACCGTGGTTAGGTCTGCACAGGAAAGGAAGGTGACGAGAAATTTAGAGAGAGTGAAGTCATCAAGTTGGTGACATGCTTTATAAAATAGGTGTTTGATTTTTTAAAAAGAAATGAAGTTAACTAGCCAATGTAATAACACGGTGGAAGGCTGGCAAGCACACAGGGAAGGCTAAAATAGAACAAGGAGTTATTGAAGGTATACGGAATGTAAATCATTTTGAAGGTTTTGGGAGCAGCATGAAAGAAAAGAGAGATCAGCCAGTATACTACACTGGGAGGTCCAGAAGCAAAGTGGTGAGAGGAGATCATCTTGTGTCAATGAGAAAGTCTGAGAAGGCATATGAATACAAGAGATACTTCTGTATTTCTGCTAGTGAGTAACATTTACCAAGTAATTAAAAAGAAGTCAGGAACCAGCAACAACCAATACGGTAACGCACACTGTCTTACTGCCCTTGGTGAAGGCCGTCACGGCTCTTCATTGAGGCTCGAGGGCCCAAAAAGCTTTCATTAAGAAACACATGTGAGAAAATAGGGTGTATCTCTCATTACTCGAATTTTCTTTAGACTCCTAATAAAATCTTATAACTTAATTGACATCAGATTGTAATTTTCTTACTGTATTGCTAGTTTCTGTTGCTCTTACTTTTGTAACACTGTTGTTAAATGGTGGGCTCCAGAATTGAGCACTTGGGTTTGCGTTCTGCCTTTTCTGAGTTTCAGCTGATAGAGAGGGACAAATAGTTTCAACTCTGCATGCCTCAGTTTCCTTGTACACGAAGTGGTAATAACACTTCCTTTATCTCAGTGTTAAGTAAGTGAATGCATCTGAAGAATATAGGTGTCCTGAAGTACAAGTGTCCAAAAAATGTGAGCACTGTCAAGACTTTGAAATCAGTTCCAATTTGGTTTTGTGGGAGAAAAAAAGATGTTATTCAATAAATAATGCTAGTACAATCAGCGATGTGCCATATCATTTTTGATAATAAAAATACTCATTCTCCAAGTCTTTCTAACAGCTGTGTCCTCCATATAGTCAATGTTTCTAGATTTCTTGGCCTTGGAAACTCAAAGTCATTTTTGTGTTCCAACTTCTGCTTGGTCCTAATACCTCTCAGGGTGGCCCACGTTCACCATGGAAGAGTGGTTCAGGTTTTCCAGCACTGAATTGCAGTCTTCCAACATTCCTAACTCTGTGTCCATTTTAAAGTCATTTCTCTTTTTTCAGTCTTGACTTTCCTTTCTGTGAAATGTGGGTCCAAATTCATTCTGAACCTGTCCCACTTACCACAAAGTTTGGAAGAGTGGACGTATTTGAGTACATAATACAGTTTAAACTAGTGTTCAAATAAACTTTATTTTCATCCACAACATGATATTTTCCATTGTCTACCCTTCACATCTAGTAGTTTGCTTACAGTAAAATCAGTTCCATTTTAGCATTTCTTCTAAAAAAGCCAACCATGAAAAGGTGAGAAACGGGAAACAGGCAAGAATGTGCTGGAAAACTTTCCCTCCCTAGACACCCTAAACACATTTTTGTAGCTGGCACCGTTTTTTTCCACATATATGCCTTCTTTAGCATCAGTGACCTTCTGTTAGACTCCAACTCACGAGGAACACTTTCCATTTCATTTTCAGAAGCAGTGAATGTTGCCCTCAACCATCTGGATAGAGTTTTCTCCTGAGGTTCTTAGACATCTTGTTCCAGCATTCTACTCTGAGAAAAGGTCAAAAACCATTTTTCAGATCAGGACACAGGTTTCTGTCCTCACTAGACCTCTGAAAATTCCTGAGATCTTCTCCCTGGCTGGGGATTCCAAGACTGTTAGTTCATGGAGTTAGCAGTCTCTGTCATGCTGGCGTCTCTGGAAAACTTTCTGCTGATTTCTGCCCTCACACAATTGGGAATTCCAATCTTCTAGGCCCTGTGAAATTCCAAATTTGCACTAAATAGCTCCTTCACTTCCTGAGACATTCCCTCTACCCTCGAATTCAATTCAAAGTTGCTTCTTCCCACAGGACATTACTGCCTCTTGAGTAGACAATTGAGTTTGACTTACTTTTGTCTATGGAGATAATTCTGTTGGTTTTAGCTGGGGAAAAAACTGTGTCACATAACATGGTTCGCACTCCACCTTCTTTACTTATAAGAATGTGTTGGTGGCTCTTTGCTCTTATAAAAAACAAAGTAAAATTATGCCTCTGGGAAAGATGAAAAAAGTGATGATAAGAATATTGAAAGAAGAACTATTGTATCCAAGTTTTGAGCTTCTATGTCGAAGGTCCTAGAAAAATCATTACATCATAAAATAGTATATATATATATATATACTTGGAAGGGATTCTTCCTAGGTATTTTCTTATTTATAAATTTAAAACTATGAAGAAGAGCCACTATGAATTATTGTTAATTTTTAAAAGTGAAAATCGTGACTCAGAATGGTAGGTAACCTGCTTGAGGCTTCCTAGATAGTGAGAAATCAAGCCCTGTTAGACCCTAGTTAGCTGACCCTTGCCTACTACCTCTCTAGGCAGCCACAGGTTAAAATGCTGATTTTAGTACTATGAATATATCATAGGAATATGGGATTTTTTAAATGCATGTGATTTTATTTTATTATAGTTTTACCTCATTTTTTGTATCTTTAAGAAAATGTCCTTGCACTACTCTCTCTCTCTCTCCCTCTCCCTCTCTCTCTCTCTCTCTTTACACTTAAGTAAAATGACCCTCTCAGAATGGTTTTCTGCACGGCAGAGCCCTCCGAGCTGTCAGGCCCAGATGCTTGTTTGCCATTTAATGGAGAGGGCTTGCATGGGTGAAATGGTTTTATCTGAACCTAAACCCTTGCTATCAATAAGTGACTGGCCTGAAGGCATGAAGTGACAGAGTAATACTTTCAAAATTAATTTCCTTAACTGCCATTGCAGGTCTTTGGAGACCAGTCTCCTCTATGGGACACTGCTTTAGAAGCAAAAGTGAACATTTTTCAATACAAAATTGTCACTAGTTTTCTTCATTCTCATGGGATGAAGTAAATCGCTGTAAGCTTTGTAGTTCCCTGGCTGATTCAGTAGTCTCAGAGAAGCCCATGTTGGCAAGTCTAAAGGAAATAGAAAGGGGAGATTTGCTTTTTATTTGTTTGTTTCTTTTTTTTTTTTCTTTTGAATGGACCACATCACCTGTTAGGAGAAGACTCAGGGAACTCATGTTGTTTTTGAGGGCCTCCTAATATTATCCCACCTTACTCCTCAGAGTATCCCTTTGAAGCTGGATATTGTTCTTTCCAGTTTGTGGGTTAAAAAGCAGATGTTCAAGAATGAAGTAACCTGAATAAGGCCATGGAGACAAAAAGTGGCACAATCATCAACTCTGAATGCTTGATTTCTCCTGCTTTGTGGCAGAACTTCAAGACAAATCTATGTCGGAGTTGTCTTTCACAGTGCCATCATGGGTATCTGGGGGCAAATAGCTAACTTTCTTGAGTACCAGAAACCCAATACAAATTCCTAATTTTAAACAACTATACAATTTTAATTATTCTAAATCAGCAACTCTGTGTGTGTGTGTGTGCGCGCGCGCATTAAAAGGCTGATCTACCCTGTCAATGAAAAGCATGCACCTCTCTCCTCTTCTCTCCTGTCTCTGATCTCTGTCTCTCTCTCCTCCCTCTATCTTTCCTATCTTCTTCTCTTTCTCCCTCTCTCCTCTCTCTCCTCTCTCTCTCACTCAACACTCTATAAACAACATTCTAATTTAGAAAAGAAAGTCTACCTTGAATTTATACTTTGTACCAATTTATGTTGTAACATTACTGACGGTGTCACTTAATTTGCCTAGTTGCCTATGGTCTAAATGTAGGTAATTTACAAACCTTTAACAATTTTCAGCGCTGCTAAATGGTACAGAGAACTGCAATTACATTTAAAATGCACTGGTGCTCTATATGTCAGTAAAAAGCACCTACAAAGACATAATTACAATGTAATTGCCCACAAGTTCATGAAGTAAACATACATTATTAGAAGGCACTCGTCTGTTCAATTTAAGTAACATTATAGCTAACGTATTGCATAAATAGGGAGCCATTTTGTGACTAGTTACTGTAATAACAGGAGTTTAAATTAAAATATGGTGCCTAAGTATATGTATTCTTAAGATCATTTCAGATATGTTATTCAATATCTAAGGGCTTGCTTTTAACCTTTAAAATTGCATTTTAAATATTATATTTATTTTATGGAAATATTTACAATCAATATACCTGTCAGATCTGATTGAAAATAGGTATTATAGAAAAAGCTTTTCAACAAGTCTTAAACTTGGGAAAAGATGCACAAATTCGTATTTGCGATATACTTAAAAACAGGATATATGCAATTAGATGGCTAATTATGATATAAAGTGCAGAATGCATAAATCAGCTTGAAATCATGAAAACATTTTTATACTAACACTGCATTGTTATACATATATTACTCCCAGGCTTCATAATTTCACCTATCATATCAATGAAACATGCATTACTTATCCAAAGAATTCAAGTCATACATTTTAGAGGAAACAGGATACACAGAGGTCCTAGAACTCAGCTTTGGCTCAAAATCATCTTCTGACTCTTAAATTGACTGGCTGGTTTTTGAAATGCTGTGGAACAAGTAGGTGATGAAAGAGGGTAGACTGAGGAAGTGGATCACAAACCTGCAGTTTATATGGCCCTGATTTACTAACAGTAACCAGATTTGTAGAACCTTTTGTCCTCAGCTTCCCAAGCACTTAGCAAAATGTCTTAACAGCATATTTGACACCCACAGAAGCCTAGTTTGAAGAGCAAGAAAATAGACAAGGAAATAAGATGCTTATTCATTTGCATAGCAAAGAAGACAGATTTTATCCAGCACAAAATAAACAAAATAAATATTTGACAAGGTGTTCTAATATCTTTATGAATAAGTGATGTTCACTGTATTGCAAAATAAAAATCTTATTTCTTGGTTAACCTCCTCCATCTTTATTCTCCTGAACAATTAATGTCTGTAAAATAGGACTAGTCATTAAAAAGAATTCTCTGCTTAGGCTAATTGGAGAAAACAGAACAGATAATTTTATGTGCATACAACCACTTTGCAATTTTTTCACACATTTGTCTTTATTGATATACGGAGGATTTAGGCACAATAGCTGAGTTTTATTGGCCTATGTTGGGATTTGAATATCACCACAACTTTGTCTATTACAGTTTGGACCTATAGATTTGTGCCAGTATCTTGTCAGGCTTATACTGGGCAAAAGTCTTTCTCGTCTTCAATAAATCTTAATAAAAATGAATTCAAACTAATAAAATTGGAAGGGAGATTGTATAAAATTTCACTAATGTAACAAGTAAAAATGTCTGTCTTGAATTTGTGTAAGTTTACCTCCTGATCCAAATTAATAATGGAAATTCTGAGAGTTTTCTCTCTTTTAATGGGAATGTGCACAAAGGGCAGGACTAAAAGTACAACCTGCAATATGTGTTTTCCTAGTTTCTCAGTATTCTGTTTTAAATAGAAAGCTTGACAGATGTATAATTTCTGTAATCCACCATTTCTTCTTACATATTGTCAGCATTCTCTTTCACAACTGTCTGCCTTTACATGGACCCAACTCTTTTGAAAGATTCATTTCTACTTGCTGCATGTCATATTTACACGTGGAAAGGGTGGACACATAGGCCATGACCAACTCTGTTTAGATCAGTTTCTCCATGGTTTGCCCGACTTCTTTTTTTTTTTTTTTTTTTTTTTTT
>PVJO010007729.1:0-80034 GCA_004026905.1 Hystrix cristata | reverse complement strand
CAGCGGCATGCTAACACCCTACCGCACAGACCCTGAATAATATAAAACCCAGAGAGTTAGTCTTCTGAAAGAAGACTGCCTTCAGACCTTGATCAAAAAGACTGTACCAGGTATTGTGCACATTAATGCCTCGGGAGGCCTCCGGACATTGGTTCATGCTCTTTAGTTAGAAAGACAGATCACCTTCCCTGGATCATTGGACATCCATTTCATCAGAAGCCCCTAAGCCAGGGACCCTTAAAAGTCCTCCAAAGATGGAAGATATTCAGGGCATGGTTATTATCCCAAGATCTTTACATCAAGCTGGTGATAAAACAACCTAGACAGCTTGCATCTAAGATGATACAACGTAATATTTTTCTGGTATTATTCTTCTCCTATTTATGTTTACTTTAATTTTAATTTTACTCGTTATCATACTTTGGGGACCCCCTCAAAGATCGGCCAACAAAACTTACCTATGTTTTTATGCATGTTAACCATTTTCAGAAGGCTACCTTCCATAGCCTTTCTCACCAAAGGAAAGAGAAATTGTTGGGTTGTTGGGCTGGTCACTACCCCACCTGATTATGCCAACAAAAATATAAGAGCTGTCAGCTGAAACATCAAAAGCCACCTTCCCTGGCGTCTTCAGGTGCGTGAGTTTTTCTCTCACTACTAAGCCAATCTTCAGCTTCAGGAAAATTGGACCCTGGCTATAAATCAGCAAACACCTCAACCAAAACCGTCAGTGGCACTGACTTCGACACTGTTATCTCACTCCCTTTTGTGCCGCGGTAACAGGATACCATAAAGTGGGTAACTTATAAAGAACAGAAATTTACTTCTCCTGGTTCTAGAGACTGAGGTCAAAATCAAGGTTCTACCATCTGATAGTTGACTACAGCTTTACATGGCAGAAGGAGAGGGGAAAGAACAAGCAAGTCAAAAGCTGTGCAAAACCTCTTTACGAAGACCTGAATCACATTGAAAGGGGGAAGCCACCATCTTCTAATCATGAGAACCCACCTCTTTATACTATCACACTGGGGACACCTCACGTTCTGGGAGGAGACATTCAAACAACAGCAAGGTGTGAAAAACACTTGCAGGGCCTCTTCTTTTCTGGCTGCATTAAGTCATTCTGTTACTATTTTTTTTTCCTTAAGATTCTCCAGGATACTATTTAATTTTATTGTTCTTTGCAGAAACTATTCTATTTTTCTTTAAATTAAAGAGGCCGATAGTCAACTCATTCCTATTATGATAATCTCTGCCTACTAAGATACTTTTCATGTCAATCCCAGACTTTTACTTGTTCAACATCTTGTCTATATAGTTAATAGCTAGAGACTCAGAGAAGGATCTCTATAAACCTCCAAAATAAATGAAACAAGGACTGCATAGGAAAACTCTGGAGGAGCACCAGGCGCCCCACTTCACGGGCTGGTATTCCAACAGTAGGGAGAATTTAATTTGGGGAAAAATGAAATTTGTCCGTAATCCAGGAATAAGGCATCAGTAACACTGCAAGTGTTCTTAAGTTCCACCTACAACTAATTTCAATTAACTAACAAGGATTATCATGAGTCCTTGATTCTCTGTGGCTAGACAAGGGGCTGCATGTGTCTAGTTAGAACTTTATACTCTACCTGTATAAGCACCACTGGTTAGGTCAAAAAAAGTCTTTGGCCAGAATTAAAGAAAATGCCACTGTCTTTCTAGAACAGATCCTGCTGCAGTTAGGGGTCTGTTTTCATGGCCTGGATACAGCAATCTAGTTAGTTGACTTTGCAGTTATTTATAATGAATTATAATAATTTTGCATTACCTGTATTACACTTAGCTGAAGCAAGCTGCCCTCAATAGAAAATGCTACTGGATAAACATTGTACACCAGATGACTCAACAGGTCACTGTACAATGAAAGAGGAGAGAGAATCTTATTCCATGAAACACCCACCAAAGGCTCTTCTTTGTCCCTCTTTTTGGCTAATAATGCTTTCTGTTTCTTAATGAGATATAATGAAGGTTGGACTTTGGAGTCAGTTGTTTATTCTTCAAAATAAAAGCATTCTTTTTTTTTATTTTTATTTTAAACCAAGAACATGTATTGGTACATTTTACATACAATGGTCACATTCATCACATTTATTTTGTACCTGTACATGATGCATCTTGGTTCTTCCCCTTGTCCCCACCCCTCCCCTCTGTTCCCTCCCTCCCTATTTACAGCAGGTTTATTCATAATTTTCCATATTTTCCCTTTCCTTTTTCTTTCCTTTGTTGCCTTTCTGCTTTTCCCCCTTCTTTCTAGTTCTCCTCTCCTTTGTATATTATCTTCCTTTTATATAATATTTATTACAACTCTTTGTCCTTATTTACAGTTATGGTTTCTCATATCAGAGAAACAATTTGATGTGTACTCATGAGCGTCTGATTTATTTCACTTAAAAGTATGTTCTCAAGGAACATCTATTTACATACGAATGACTCCAGTTTATCCTTTTTTATGGGTGTGTAGTACTCCACTGTGTAGAAAAACCACATTTTCTTTAGCCATTCATTGGTTGTTGGGCATTTAGGTTGTTTCCAAGACTTAGCTATTACAAATTGTGTTGCTATGAACATGGTTGTACATACATCCCTGTGCTATGATGATTTTAATTCTTCTGAGAAGATCCCCAGTAGGGGAATAGCTGGGTCAAATGGAACCTCCAGTTGTAGTTTTTTGAGGAATCTCCATATTGATTTCCACAGTGGCTGGACCGGTCTACATTCCCACCAACAGTAGAGGAGGGTTCCTTTTTCCCCACAGCCCCTCCAGCATTTGTTATTGGTCGATTTTTCCATATATGCGGTTCTTTCTGGAGTAAGGTGGAATCTTAACATTGTTTTGATTTGCATCTCTCAGATGACTAGTGATGTTGAACATTTTTTCATATACTTATTTGCCATTTTTATTTCTTCATCTGAGAAATGTTTATTCATTTCAGTTGCCCATTTTTGGATTGGATCTTTAAATTTGAGAGGTTTAATTTTTTGAGTTCTTTGTATATTCTAGATGTTAGACCTTTGTCTGATGGATAGCTAGCAAAAATTTTTTCCCAGTCTGTGGGTTTTCGCCCTGCTCTGTTGGTGATTTCTTTTGCTGTGCAAAAGCATTTTAATAGCATGTGGTCCCAAGCACTGATTCTTTGTATTTTTTCCCATGCAGTCTGGGTTCTGTTCATAAATTTTTTCCCTACCTCTATGTCTTCGAGGTTTATTCCTATTCTATTCTCCAGTAAATTTAGTGTTTCTGTTTTAATGTTTAGATCTTTGATCCACTTCGATTTGAGTTTAGTACATGGTGAGAGACATGTATCTAGTTTTAGTTTTCGACATGTGGTAAGCCAATTTTTCCAGCCCCATTTGTTAAATAGGCCATCTTTCTTCCAGTGAGGGTGTTTGGCTCCTTTGTCAAAGATGAGGTATTTGAGTGTGTTTGGAGTTGTTTCTGTATCCTCCAATCTATTCCATTGATCCTCAGGTCTGTCTTTTTGCCAGTACCATGCTGTTTTTAATACTGTAGCTTTATAGTATAGTTTTAGGCCGGGGACTATGATGCCCCCTGCTTTTCCCCTGTTGCTTAGCATCATTTTTGCTACTCTTGGTCTCTTCCGGTTCCAGATGAAATTCATGATTGGCCTTTCTAATTCTTTGAAGTATGTTAGTGGTATCTTGATTGGAATTGCATTAAATCTGTATAGTAGTTTAGGAAGTATAGCCATTTTCACGATGTTGGTTCTTCCTACCCAGGAACATGGGATGTCTTTCCATTTTTTGATATCCTTTTCAATTTCCTTTTTTAGAGTGCTGTAGTTTTTGATGTAAAGATCTTTTACTTCTTTTGTTAGATAGATTCCTAAGTATTTTATTTTTTGTGTGTGCAATTGTGAAAGGTATATCTTTTGTTATTTCTTTTTCAGTGTATTGTTAAAGCATTCATATTTTTAAAACTCTGACCACAGTAAGAAATATGTGAATACTATAACCTGCTATATATATATGCAATTTTGTAAAAATGAAAATGTACTCTGAGAAACAAAAGTCCCCTAATGATACATGATGCATTATGATGCTTTCTATGCTATTTTTAAATTATGTTTCATTTATTTTGAAAATACTGGATAGAGCACAGTAAATTGATGGCCAATAACGGGTTGCAACCCATTATGTGAACTACAGTATGTTACTGTTTAGTGATCGCTTATGTGACATTTTAGTCATATATATTCATTAAAAAAGCATGGAAAGGTGGCTTTTAAATATTTCCCCACCAAAAAAAACTTCTGTGCTTTGTGCTGCTGTTCATCCTGGTGGAAGATCATACATCCAGGGAATCCCGGATCTTCTCACTCATCTGAGGGTGAGACAGACTCAGTTCTTTCTCCCTAGCAAAGCACTGAAGTTAGAGGGAAAGCTTCTAGAGTGGGGGAGGGGCATTTAGCTCTCATTGTGAACTCATGGCGCTCGGACCATGTCACGTCTGTGGCTCAGGAGTCACCTCGTCTTTCTAGGGAATATAGAACTGAAATATCACGCAGCTCAACCTGGTGCCAGCAAGATGTGTGGGGGCTGCACGGTTCTGCTGCAGTCTTGTGTGTTGGTTTGGGGAAAACCCTGAGGCAGCTCTTCAGACCTGAAGTTTGGACAGGACGCAAGTTGCATGTTTTCTCAGAGACTCAAAATTTTAGTGATTTAATTGTCCTGTCCCCCAGATTTGAGCCCAAGGGAAGGCGTAGCTTTTGCTGAGACGGTCATCAAAGAGCATCTCTCTAGCTTCACTCCCCAACTCTTCCTTTCTCTTCCCTTCACCCAGGATATTTTTTGTTTCATTGTTGGTCATAAAATAGCCTCATGTAATCATATAATCTTTCAAAATAGGGTTTATGGCATGAACTTTGAGCCATTTGTTTTCAAAGTCCAGGCTCTTCTCACTTAAAACATTTCCTTTCACACTGTTAGCTCAGACTTTTGGAAATTGACTTGGGATTTAAGAGCCTATGGCCACCTTTTGTTTGTCTCCTTGCTTACCTGCTGCTTGGCCATAACTAACTGTAGCTGAAGTAATAGCTTTTTCGGGCTTATGCCCTAAGACCAAAAATGTATTACATGAAATATATGATATGATTAATTTTAAAATATCAGCCACCACTTTAAGAACCACCACAGTGAAATAAAATCTGTTTAATCTGACAGTATGATATAAATTATTGTCCATGAGTCCTTTTTATTTCAGTATGGATATCATATCAGACAACCAAGTACTCCTTCACACTCCTAATGGGCAAAGCCGGGTGTACCATTCCCCCTCACAACATTCTATTTTAGGGCTTATTTTTATTTGGATAGGCTATAGGCTATAGATTATATACCTATCATGCACCAGATATGTCAAGTTTTCTATAAAAGTTGTAAACGAAAGAAATCCTGCCTTCAAATCAGTTACAAATCAAAGGCAGGACAAGTATATTAGTAAATTATGCCACTAAAGAAAGAGAAAATCAAAGGAACTGTCAAGTTGCTAGCAAGATGTAAATTTAAAGGAGGGATCAGAATTTACTGGTCTCTGTCCACAAGGTTTTCACAAAAGGAGTCGGCTTTGAAAGATAGAGTCGAGGCTTCTGGTGGAGAGACCAGCACAGTGAGGCAGAAAGAAGAAATGATCGGAGAGCGTGGAAACAGATTTGATCATCTTAATTTATAGTTCATACAAGTCAGACAACACATCGATGGGATAAGAAGAGACACAGAGAGAGGGAATTAGGAAGAGAATGAGGTAGCTGCAGAGAAGATGAACATAACGACTGTAATTTTTTAAAATTAGAATCATTGTTGACCTTTAAAACTACAACTTCACATCTGAAGTAGGAAGCGAAAGCAGTTTACAGTACAATAAAGGGAGGGCAGTTCCTTTTTCCCTTTCCATCAGCTGTAGGTAACAACTGGTTGCTTTCATTCAGAATTGATTAGATTTCTCATGTCTAGGGTAGCATACAAATGAAATTGTATAATGTATGTGCTTTTGTATCAGGCCTTTTGGTTCAGAATCATGACTTTGAAATTCATCCATGTTGTTGTATATATCAGTATGTTTTTCCTTTTTTTTCATTGCTAACATCCCTTCGTAAGTCAATCTTTAGGGAAGAGTGATGCTGCTGCACTCCACTTCTGCATATTGATCTGGGAAATACCTTTTCTCTGTCCGTAGAAGTAGAAAACACAAGAACTTCGATTCCTCAAAGAGGCAGTAGTTTAACTTACCTCACCTATCTTGGGACTAAGTCTACCCTTGGGATATTTGTGATAATTTGCTCTAAAGAGTTACTGGCCATTTCACGCCCCCCCCCCCATTTTAGTCAGCTTTCCCATACCTGGGGCAAAATGTCCAACAGCTGCAGCTTAAAGAAGAGGTTTATTCTGGCTCATAATTTCAGTGGATCCAGTCAATGGTCAACTGGCTCCAAGGCAGAAACAGCATGATAGAGGAAAGCTGTTCACTGAATGGCGGCTAGGAAGCAGAGAGAGGAGGAGGGGTCAGAAACAACATGTCCTTCTAGATCATGTTCCTGTGACCCACTTCTTCCCACCAGGCCTCACCTCTGAACATGAAACTTTTAGATTATAAATCTAAACCATAACATACACTCTCTTTTCCCACATACTTATTGAGTACATATTACGTGTCAGAAAAATTCCAAGCATTTCAGATATTCAACAAAACTAAAACAGACAAAAATCTGTTCCTCCATGTTAAAATTGTGACCACATTTTAATAGAACCACCAACCTCAGAGGATATCAAGTATATTAATGATATCATGACAATCGGCCATTCCAAGCAGGAAGTAGCAGACACCCTAAACACCTAGTAAAACTATGTGCCAGAAAGATATGACCTGAGAAAGTTCAGAGTCCTTCTAACTCAATGATGTTTTTCAGAGTCTGATATACATCAGAATATGACTTTCCAATGGAACATAAATTGTTGCAACTTGTGGCCGTCACGGCTTTCCCTGATAGCTCATGCTGTGTCTCCTAGACACAGCACGTACTTTTATTTTTGCTTTCATCCAGTTTTTCTCTTTGTTTAGACCAAGTTCACTCTGCAGAGCCAGTTTCTCTTCCAGTCTTTGTTACTGCCTTTTACAATAAACTTTGCCACCGCTTTTTGCTCATTTCATTCAATTCTTTTAAAAAAATTGTTGCAACTCGTCCCTTTCTCCACTACCACCAGTAAGAAGAGATGGAAGGCATGAAGGGCCTTTATAAAGGATTTGGATTGTGAAGCTCACATACATTGCATTTCAGGGGTGTGTGTGTGTGATGTTTCTTTCTACCAGATAAGACATAAAGCTGCCACGTTTGATTGGCCCTAAGCATGAGAAGTCTTTCCAGCTGGTCTGGTGTAAGCCTTTTCTAAATCAATGGCTGCATACCATATGGTGGGATGGTGTTGATTTGCTCTTGTAAATATAGCACGTCTGGAACAGTCATTATGATTTGAATCACCACCTTATTAATTTCAGGGAAAAAAATCACTTTTTACTCTTCAAAATGAAAAACCAATTTAAAAGAGAATATGATGGGAAATACCACCTTCGGCTCCTTCAAGCATTTGAGGATGACACTAATATATGCAATTCCTCCAGAAAAGTGATATGGCCTTTTGTTAACTCTTTGGATACAGATGCTTCCTCCTGGTACTTTCATCAAAATAGGCCTTACTCCTGAAGTTAGTGAGCCAAAGTGCATATTCTGCCAACCGTCAAAATCTCTATTTAAAGCCTAGAGTCATAAGAAGGGAAAACAGCAATGTTATGTTTCTGAGGCCAGCGTGCTCACTGTGAGACTTCCGCAGGTCAGAACTCCACTTATCACCCGAGCTCTATAAGCAACAACTGTAACTGTTAGAAGACTGTTTAAGCAGCGAGGCTTAGCGTCAAAGTAGATCCCAGCAATCCCTGCAAGCTTACGTGTTCAGTAGCTTCAGTAAATGGTCACATGTTCCATTAGTGAAGTATAGCAAAAATATCCATAAGACAGATTTGTCACAGTGCTCTTCTTCAAATGCACTTTGCTTTAGTGAGCCACTAGACATCAAATGAACCGTCACTTGCCACAGTGAGAAGTTGAGGCTGCTCTGTTTGCTAGAGTGTTTTAGAACCCTGGTCAGTTGCATTTCTATTTCAGTTTGAAGGTCCCATTCTCCGCTGCCAAAGCTCTCTGCAGATCAAAGCTTTGCACTGTACTCCTGACCCTGCTGCGTACTGCAGCAGTCACGCCTACCATCTCGATCTGATGGTCGGCAGCTGCCATTCTGCCTCTGATGCCACCATCTGCATCGAAACCAGGAGCCCCGTTTCAGTAACAATGTGTTCTACCTTTATCCCTAAAAAGTGGAAGGGTGGGGCTCCTCTTTTTCGACAAACAAAGCTTAATGGAGCTTTTTCTTAGGGTACTAAGACTAATCTAAATCCCTAAAATTTTCTCCCATCTCAGTTCTTGGCCCTTTTATTACCCAAAAATACATCAGGAAAGACTATGAACTCAACCTACTTTGCGAAGTTGGACGCTATATCTTATTTCATTTATACAAGGTTTCAAGCTTCTAAAACTAATACACATTTTGAAGCCACTCAGAATAAGATTCTGGTTCTGTGCTCTTAAATGAACTAAACTTAGAGTCCTATGGCTTCCACTTTACTTTTTAAGTCACTGTAGAAATTAGAGCCAGCTCACTTTCAGTCCCTGCATTTCACATTTCTGCCCTACTGGTCCATCATGACAGCTACTCAACCCACCCCAAACTTGCCTCCAGTAGGCCTTCATTCTGGGGAAACACAAGAGGTTATTTAAATAACTGACCATTAGGATTACTGTGTGGCCATTGTGTGTCTCATTTCTCCATTGACAATCTAATGGTCCCCAAGTAGGTCAGATAACCAAACTCAGTTTCTAATACTTGAAGATTATTGCTGGCAATAATTCTAAAAGCAGTAACTGCATGAGACAGGATTACTGCAAGCCAGGTGTTCTGCCAGTCTAGAAGCTGAAAGCATTCTAGCCATTATAAAGAGAAAGGACACTAGTTGTTTCCAAATCTGAAGAAGGTCTAGAGAAGCACACTTCAGAGCAGCACGGCAGAACTAGTCTGGCACGGAATTTCCGCCTCTGTGGTAATCCGGATGGCCAAAATCAGGGGGCTGCTCGTGGGTCTGCTGACTTCAAAAGCACACTGCCTTGGCTGGGAGCCAGAGGTGAGGCAGCACAGGGCTGTGGCTGCAGCCGCATCTCGCCACCAAGAAAGCAAGTGGCTGGGTGCTGGCTCTCTGGTGAACAAAATTTCTAAGGTCTCTAGGATTGCGCTTCACAGGAGAAAAGCTGAACGGTAGGCGGATGGCCTCCGCTTAGTGCTCTGCCACTGACCTGCATGAGTGTCTGCGAGAACTGGAACCTGAAACCAGCACCCAGAACCCATCTGCGAAGGAGTAAGGAGTGCAGAAGACTCACCACAGCAAGGTTGGAAGAGATGCCGGGTGAGTGCCAGTCTATCGCATTCACCACAGACTTTTTTCTCTAAAAAATAAATGTTTAAAATACATTTTCAGGGCTCTGGTTTTAAAGAGAACATGGACAATTTAGCTCTGAATGTCCCACTTCCTGTATACAAACCCTTACAATGAATAGATGTGGAAGAAATGGATACAAACAAAAACTACCACAAACTGCACAAACAACCAGAAAATGTGGAAAACTCCCAAACTGTGGAAGATGTGTGAGAGGTGCTGCTACCTGCAGAGGCAGGAAGACTGTATAAGGCAGAGCAACAGAGCACTGGGGAGCTGTTGGAGATTTCTAGAAAACCTTCCTGCTTCGGAGACAGAGTGTAGCAGGAGCAGAGAGCAGGGCTGAAACCAAAGAGAGCTTGGGTGACAGGAGCCTTGCATCCTGAGGGGCAGAGGAAAGCTAGCTGAGGAGCTGTCAGGGGATCTGCAGGCGGTAGACCTTTAAAGATGGAAGTCACGGAGGTGCCTCTTGATGGCGGGCAAAAGAAGGCCTCTGGGGTGGCGCTGGGAGTCACACTGGGCTTATGGCAAAATTCCACCTGAGTCGGATCTGACCCTGGCAGTCGAGGAAGTGGTTACAAAAGACATCACATTCAAAAAGAAACAGTCTGTCACTCTGGAATAGTGATTTTTGAATGAGGGCAATTTTGCCCTTCTGGGGACATCTGGCAACATCAGGAAATATTTTGGTTGTTAGAACTAGAGAACATCCTACGACACACAAGATACCCCTGACCACAAGCATTATTCACCCCAAATGTCAATACAGGTTCAGTGTCCCTTGTCTGAAGTCCTTGGGATCAGAAATGTTTCAGATTTCATATTTTTGGATGCTCAAAGTGTGATAACAAGGTGGAGAAACTTTCTGAAAGTAAATACAGTGCTAATTAACCTGATGAAGAAAATGAAGAAAATGACAAAAATAACAAAATAAGAATTATCAAGGAGGAAATAAGCATAGAAATGGAGAGGAACTTTTGAAACCTTAATTTACACAAGTATAAACAAGTTTATTTGAAAACATAGATGAAATGGGATTATTTTAAGAAAATATAACTCACCAACAATATCCTTAAAGAGACAGAATATTGAAATAGATCATTTTCTATAAGCAAAATAAAGTTGCAAAAATACTACCTGCTAGAAGACCACCACCCCTTGACGTTTCCTTTGGAGAATTGTATCAGACCTGTAGAGGAAAGATAATTCCAATGTTACTTTGGCTGATTAAGCACATAGAAAAAAAGGAAACTTTTCAACTATTATAATGAAATGAGTATAACACCAATTCCCAAAACCTGACAAAAGTGTACAAAAAAGGGAAATTACATTCCAAGCTCACTACTATCAGTACAAAACTCCTAAACAATTCATTAGCAAATAGAATTCATAAACACAGAAAAAGAATAATATGTAAAGACACGTTCTGTATAGATACATCTCCCAGGAACATAAAAAGTGTTCAGTATTAGAAAATAGGCTATAAAATTCATCGTATGAATAAATTTAAGAAAAAAATCATCTCCATATAAAGCATGTATTCAATACTCCCTCTTGATTTGTACAAGAAGCCTCGATCATATAGGAATTGATATGAAAAAGTTAAATAGTAATTGGCGGGCGCTTCCTTACCATGACTCACGTATACTATGAAAAGGTGTGCATATACAAAGACTATATATTTTATATATATTTATATGTAGTATATAAATATATATAGTGTATAAAAATATATATTTTATATATAGTATATATTTTTGCTAAAGTCAGTGAAAAAGTGCCTATTCTCACCACCATTAAATATCATATTGATGATATTAGCCAATGTAATTAAACGAGAGAAACATATAAAATTAGAAAGGAGGAGCTAATCTGTTCCTACTAGCACATAATATAATTATAAAACTAAAAAAAACCCTAATGTTTTCAATTCCAAAGCTACTGCAAATAAAATAATTTGATAAGGTAGTGGTGACGGGGTATCGAACACTCTGTCCCAGAATATGGCACCTTGGAGTTGGATGCTTTAAGCTGAGAGAAGGCAGTAAATGATGGGTGCAGAAGGGACCCTCTGACCTTCCTCTGAAGCAGCTCCTAAGACATGAGGGGAAAAGAGCATCCTTGGCTCCAGTGCTGGAGGGACCCAGGCAGCAATCTGAATGAACGGGCCTTGCCAGCCTCGCTCAGTACCCTTAGCTTCACCCTCTCATCTTATTGCATATTTCCACTACTTTCCACTCTTCATCAAACCTACTGTACAAAACCCCAGACTTGAAGACTTCTATGGGTCATCTCCTTCCAGAATGAATAATACAGACTTACCTACACTACCGTAGCAGAGAAAGACACAATGTGTAAGATCATTCCTTGTGATTTGTAAAAACAAAAGCTTAGAAATCTCCTTAGAGTTCACGAAGAGAGCATTGACAAAATAAACTGTGTTTCAGTCACAGACTAAAACGTCATACAGTCACACCCAAAAGAAAGACAGAGAGAGAAGAAGGAAGGAACAGAGGCAGAAAGGAAAGTAGAAAAAGTAGAAGAGAAAAAGAATATAGAGTCTTTCTTTTTACTCGTATGAAAAGACACTTAAGATATTTATTTTTAAATGAAAGAAACACAACAAAGAATAGAGTTACCGGTAGGTTACTTTTTATATAGAACTGTGGACACATAAGAATGTGTATGTGCACAAATCTGAGAAATATACATTAAGAAAAACAACAAAAAATGATTAGCACAAGACGATTACATGAACTAAGAGGTTAGGACAGAGACTTCCGTATATAACTCCTTTTACGGCGTTCCGATTGTGAAATTTGTGAAAATAACGCCTGTCCCTAAAATAAATAAAAATGGTTAAAAAGAATGGAGAGACTATTCACTACTGTAATCTGTAATTTATCAGCATATACCTATTTTCTGAATTCACTGTAGGTACCAATTCATAAAAAGAAAAAAAACAAGTCATGGTTATTCTTTATAAATGAATACCCAGAGTTCAGGTATAGGAGGGTTATTGAAACAACAAATATACAAATTCTGTAATATTTCAAGGGAAAGCAAATTTAACTGAATTAATAAAACTCTGAGGATCAGCTAGTTGCTGTACTCTCTATGTATCGTACCAGATCTAGAAGTGTGTTGTGAGGCTTAGGGCTCAACACACCTATTACTTCCCAAATGCACCTGCGGGATCAAACCTTACACACATGAGCAGCAAGGGGTTGGTATCATACACTTGGAAGAGGAATAAAATCCACAGGTTAAAATAACAGAGCTGGGACAACTCAAGCTAGAAATGGTGGTCTCACGATAAGTTGATTTCCTACTAGACTTTAAGTAGAAATGAATGAGTCCAGACAGCATTGAATCTGGTAACCCACGGGACCAGAGAAATTCATGCTATGCCTACTTTGAGTCTCTTACCTCTTAACTGTTTATAAGTTAAACTTGGTTAGAAAGAATGTGTAACAATGACAACCTTAGAAGAAGACGCCAAAGAAGGTGTCTGAGAAGTGCAGCACCCCACCTAAAAGGGTGGGAGAAATGGGAAGGCTTTGTAATCCGGGGAGCTTCGCATGTCAGTCACAGGGCCGTGAGTCCTCCGGGTCTTTTGTTAGCACCAACTGCACCCCTCACTCCCTTTCCTCCCACCTAATGGCCCCCTGGTTTCTATGGAGGCTTCCCTTGTCCAGTGAAGAATACACGACCCTGGGCTTTTCCCCAATTTATCAACCCTTCATCCCCGAGCCCTCTGAGGTAAATCTGCAACCTCTCGTGGACTCCCATGAAAAGAAACTTGACCTTACAGGGCACATCCATTGTCACCGCTCTAAGAAATGGGCTAAAGTCTTTGCTGCAGCATTGTCCAAACAGTTTTGTGTTCTGCATAAAAGTCAAAAAAGCATTTTGTTCTTGTGTCTCTCTAACAAGTGGCCAGGATTCAGATGCCAACAGCACCCATGTGAAAATACAGCAGGGTGCTTCACATATGGACGCCAGAAGCTGTCCTTTCCCGAAAGACTAGATTTTAGCATCAAGGGATCACTAGCATTTATTGAGTCATGGTGGCATTTTGGACATTATGTCATTAAAAAGGAAAACAAAGAACTCTACAGAAGATTCATACTAAAAAATTAAAACTTGCAATGATTTCGAATAGCCTGGGGTTTGGGGATACAGCCCGGTTAAGAGCTTGCCTAGTATTCACGAAGTCCTGGATCCAACCCTGGGACTGAAAAAAATAAAGCAACCCTGATCTCGAAAGAAGCTTTGTTTGTGCTTAGTTTTGCTTTTAACTTTGATTTTCTCTAAATGAGTTTTACAAAGGAGGATCTTCTACTTGGCTGTATCTGCAGAAAACAAGATCCGATTCTTTCAAAGCAAACATAAAAAACCCACTAAGTTTGGTTTAAAAAAATTTGGGGGGCCCTGCCTTTTTGATCAGCCTGACTTTGAAACGGTTTTCAGAAACTGCAAATCACCTTGTTTTCTAGCTCTTTGACAAAAACTATCTTTCCTTTTGCATCCTGAGATATTCAGTCCTGCTAAGGCTCTGCCCCAGGGCTGGGAAACTACCCCTTTCACTCGCTTGAGTTTGGGCGACACCCCACGGTCAATCCGCCTTCCACTATTTTAAAAGAGGTAGAAAATAAAGTCATAAACATCCAGGAAATCTCTGAAGCTCCAGGCCAGAGCACATGCATCCCCGCCCTGCTCTAACCTTGTTAAAGGTTCATAAATATGGATTACATTTCGTACGTGGAATTTAATCAGAGAGAACTCTGGAACACACATGCTTGTTGAAAGACCCTGAGATGACCCGGCATCCTGTCAGTCATATCCAAAGATCCAAAGAGAGGCACCTGGGCTGGGGTGCACATCTTTTAAAATACGAAAGCCTGATTTATCTGTGTGCTGTGCTGTGCTTTTTACTTTCCTGTCCCCTGGCACCTCTTTTCTCTTCGTGCCACATTTTTGTTGGCGTGGACTTGTCCTGAGCACGTATTTCCATGATCTCCAATAAGTGTAGCTGTTTTTCTTTTACTATTGGGTGTATGTTTGCGATTCTTTGCTCATCGTGAATGAGAGCCTGAAATCTGTCTGCTGAATGCATCCCGTGGTATCATTTGTTGAGCATGACCAGAAGATAGCAGCAGACATCAGCCAAGAAGCTCAGCCCAAAAGCAAGACCTTCTCCCTTCTTTTTACAAATGACCAAGGTGCTTGTGGAGCAGTGGGGCGAACGGCTGACTTGATCGCTGTGAGATGAGCAGCCTATGGCGCAAAGGCTTTGGCTTTGGCTGGGGGCAGGAGAGCTCCTGGTGATCACTTGCAGTTATTTTTGCTGATGGTCTACACAGAAGGCAGATCTTCTCTCAGCAGCTGTGGCGGTTCCCTACACCCATAAAGAGATGTAACTGAGCTGAACAGAGGCAGGCTGTGTGAGTCACATCTCTCGAGGGCACCGGCCCATGCTGGGGTCAGGACACTTTGCCCTGGACAGGGCTTCCTAGGCTGCTTTCTTTATTCTTCTCAGAGGACCAGGAAACATGGAGTTAGTTCACCTAAAGCTATCTCTTCTTTTTGGAGAGTGCCGTTGGCAACGTCCCCGTGGATTTGGGTGGCCATCTGCACAGCACCAAGAGTGTTCGTGAGGCACACTGAGTAGGTGCCCTTATATGGTTTCTGTTCCTTCCCCCTCTCTCCATGGGGGAACTCTGGTTCCCTTCTTGTCCCTGCACCCCACCTCAGGCTTTCCTCTATCAACAAATTCAAATTCTTTGGTTTTTTTGATGTTGATCAACTGAGGGGAAACAAAAAGTAGAGCAAAGTGCTAGCCAAGCACTTCCTTGTGTAGGGAACAGAAAAAAAAAAATCTTGTACATCTTTAAAAACTTGTACATCTTAAAAGGTGCAGTTTTTACACTATCAGAGGCTGTAAGACACGGCTGCAGGGAGGTGACTGTTTTTTTCTGGGTCATAAAGCCAACCTATAACTATCTCCTTCTGGGGTCACTTCTCTAATGCCGACTTTCTCTCCCTGTTGTATTCAGTTTTGTTGTGATAATTGTGGCCTCCAGTTTATGTCCCTAATAAGATGTGTAACCTGTTGTCGTTGCCTTGCGAAGTATTCCTTCTGTCATCCAATGTACATCTCTTTTGTGGATTGATCCAGCAAATATGCTAGAAAATTATCGGGGTCTCACAGAGAGCACTCGCTGCCCCTCTTTAGACAGGAACACTGTGATGTTAGGAGGTTTTATAATCGGCTCACTGTGTCCAGTCAGCGGCACACTCCAGCTGTGGGCTCCCTTGTCCAGAAGATGGCTTGTGGTCACAGGGAGACGTCCAAACCTTCAAGCGAAGTGACGGGCGTCCACACAGCCCGGATAGTTCTGGCCCCCAAAGGGTTCAGCGTCTCAGGGGGCGCTCTGAGCTAGACAAGGACGTCAGCCCTGTGAAGTCACGTCCTGCCCTGGGCTGAGAGGTTCAGGACCTCCCGGGAGATGCCCTACAGTGTCCCCTCAGATGGGTCGGGGATCAGCCCGGGAACAGGCTCTGAGGCTCCCACAATGCGTTCTGCCCGCAAAACTCATTTCGGAGTCTGCTTCATCCATCCTACCTGACTTCCTATTTAAATGCCTTCTCAGATGGATATTCAGCCATGCAAAGAAACTGGTTAGATTTTCTGAGGACTCTGGAAAGTCTGCTGATATTTCCGTAACGATGGCTTTTCATCTGACCTGGCGAGCTGTTCGGTTCATACTGGTTTCTTGCCACACAGCACTAGAATAAGCTCATGTTTATTAGTCAAGGCTTTGATGAAAATACAACCGCTTTCCAACTCCAGTTTAAAAAAAAGTACTCTATAAACGTACTAATTTAGACCCAGAGTCTAGTGAAAGTCAGATTATCCCAGAACAGCATTTTATTAGTCAGTCAGCTCCAGACACAAGGAGAAAGCTCCAGAAACCCCAACCAGGCCCACGAACTGGGTTAAGTCAATTGCTTGATGTGGCTTGTTCACTCTTTAATGATTGTTGTGGTTTGTCCGCTCAAAGACTCATGCAGTCATCAGTGGGGCTTTTCAGAGGTGGCAGGATCTAGAGTGTGTGATTGCTAAATTAGTCCACTGAGGGTTTAGCATAGTTCTGCTGGGATCAAGGATGTGATGCTAGGATTAAGGGTGCTGGAATTAAAGTCGGGAGTGCTACCCACCTCAGGGCAGGTAGCCTGGATAAGATATAAGAGATGAAAAGAGGCTTGTCAATCCCTCAATTGCTTTGCTGCACTCTGCCAAGGCTGCAGCACTGAGGGAAACAAAGGTAATCCTAAAAATGATAGAAGCAGGTCAGAGTGTTTCATGTGCAAGCAACTGGGGCACTGGGCCAAGGCAGGACTTCACCAAGAAGCTTTAGGGGGTGAGCTTCTCACAAGAGGCCACATCCTCAGACATCTGCGTGTATGTGCGTGAAGCAGGCCAGTTGTGAGAACACACAGTAAGCTGTACTGTGCATAAGGAAGGCAAAAAGAAAGCTGGCCAGGCAGATGCCAGGAGCAGTGTGAGCAAAGAGCTTGGGGCAGGAAAAGAGTCCATGTATTGAAGGTGCTGAAAGAATGCCAGGGTGTTCCTGGGACAGGGTTTGGCTAGCGATTGTTGTTTGGACTACAATGGCAGAGTAACTGCAAAAGAGACCGAATGGTTTGGAAAGCCTAAAATATTTCTTACCTGCCCCTTTTCAGAAAAGGCTTGCTAATTCTCTCATCTTGAGAGTAGAGCGGCAGTAAGCAGGGATCGGACTCATGAAATAGAACCCGTACTGTGCAAAGGCCCAAAGGCTTGAGTCACACTATTTTGATTTCACATTCTGGATCATGGGAAGGAGCTGAGAGCCAGGACCAGGTAAATATTTTATAAAGAGCATTCTGGCTTCTATGTATAGAATGGATAGGATAGAGATATAAATGCAATGAAGGAGACAAGTAAGGAGGATAGTGTGGTTTTGAAAAGAGCTGATGGTATCTTGGCTCAGGAGACTTCAGCAAAATCCAGTTTAGGAAATAGTATTAAAGCAATAGGATCCTTAGAATTTAGGAATTTATCTTATGCGAGGATGTGGGCGAGCGAGGTATCAAGGATCTTTTTTCTTGCCAGTTATCTTACCTCAAGAGTATCAACTGATATTAGGAAAAGTAGGATAGGAATTTCTTAAGAAATTTTCATTCTAAAATTCCATAATTTTGTAATGTTAAATTTTATGCAATGATATCTTTGTTATTTGTGGTTAGTATTATAGTAAACTCACAATTTAGGGCATATCAAATTTAATTATCAAACAGTTTAAAGCCTTGAGTATAGGATAAATATAAAATGAACATATATAAAAATATTATTTAGTTCATTCACATCTAAGTAACCAAAAGATATTATAATTGGCTCAAGGACTATTTCTGCAATCTATCTAACTACCTACTTAGATAAATAGATATCTAACTACCTACTTATCTATCTCACACTGCCTAGATTGTGTATTATCTATTACCTATATCTAGTTCTTTCTCTTGTATGCATCTAAAAAGAAATGAGAAATGTTAGGACAAAATTACTAGAATAGGTCCTAAATCATCTTGTTAATGTCTTACAAGGTTATTTATTTGAGGGTTATTTGGTCAACCAGACAAAGCTTCTCAATATCTCTAGTAGACAACAATCTCTAAACTAGCCTTTGCTACAGTATAGCTGTGATGTGCCCCACACATTGCAAGCAACAAGACTGCCATTGCACTGAAAGCACACCCAATAATTTTGGCCTATTTTAAGTTTCATATAGTTTTTCTGCTAGGTATATTATGGCTTCCCATAAGTGAAATAAAGGGGATTGCTCATTTCAGCTTAACACGCATTTACAATAGTTCCATTTTTATTCTGACTTCTGTCATATACAGATTGAAGTGAGGGATATACAAGAAAAGTCTTGTTTATAAGAACATTATCAGGTAGAAAGGGAATGTTACATAGAATAAAGGTTAGATTATTTCTTTTGAATTTTAAGCATGAGTTTTCCATTTCTGGGATACTCATAAAACATTTATTTTAAATCCAAAAGTCTAACATTAAGGACCTAAGCTCAAATTTGTGGTAGGGAAAAGAAATACTCTGCTTCTTAAAATTGAGAGCAAAATGAATGATATCCTACTGTAGCCAAAAACAAGATAGATTTAAGAACACTTTCCTTCGTTGTTTCAC
Organism: Hystrix cristata; assembly: GCA_004026905.1. Classification (NCBI taxonomy): domain Eukaryota; kingdom Metazoa; phylum Chordata; class Mammalia; order Rodentia; family Hystricidae; genus Hystrix; species Hystrix cristata. Next base: position 61,189 of record PVJO010007729.1, on the reverse strand, counting down.
ATGACTTTGGCTTGCCTAGTTGGCGGCTCCATAATTTGAACACGTCCTACTGTGAACTGGAAAGCTTACCAGGTTGTTGAAGAGCAGATTATCAGGATGAAACTTCTAGAAGCATCTGTATTGCACATGTAAACTTCATTCTCTTTTAATTACATCATGGACTGATTTTTCCTCATATGAATAATTATGAAGCCTAAATAATTAAATGTTTTAATACTCTATATTAAATTTTACATTTCGTCAAATCATGACTTTGTAGGCAGTAACTTGTACATTATTCATCTCACCTGCTGGTGTAAGCCAGAATTGTGGGAAGCAAGCATATGCCTGTGATGTTCCACTGAACAATTAGGAGATGCCACAAATGAAGTTTCCTGGGAAGCTAAAGGAATGAAGCCATGGGGTTTTACTGTTGGCCTGAAATTTAGATTCCTGAAAAGGTATTTTGAACGTCAAAAATTAAAATCCTCAAATGACTGATTTTACAGGGAAATTCTAAGACTTTTGGCTTTCTAATAGGTGTTGCTCATGACTAATGGGGTGTTCTTTTGTGAACTTGGAGAAGGTAACTCCCAAAGGCACTGTCATGGTGGGATGGAGTCCATACCACTCTGTAGGATCAGACTTGGAAAATGGAAATGGAATTACTCCCAGTGCTAGGATTTGTCTGTCATTTTCTACTAAGAGAACTCAAAGGGCCAAGTTTCTTTCTCTTCTTGGTCAAAGGAAGAAGAAAATTAACTATTTCTTACTGAAATGACATAGTTGTACCAAACAATCCAGATGCTCATATGATTTTTTGGCTTGTGGCATGCATATTGATCATCCTCTTCTGTTAATTCATGAGTCAAAACCCTTCATTTTGTACTGGCCATTCATGAAAACAAATTGGTACCTTACAATTCCTTAGAGGACTGGAGAATTTGGAGCAACCCTCTACTGATGAGGAAGCATTCATATTCTTCATATTTACCTCAAAAGTAGGAAGGAGCATTTCCATTCAAAATAATTTGTCATTTTCTAAAACATACTTAACTTCATTAAAACATAAAAAATATTGATTAAGGCAAAATAATTATTCTGAACATTTTCATTTAATGTCATGGATTATTATTTGTGTGTGTGTGTGTGAGAGACAAGATGTAATTTAATACCTGAGGACAAAAAGTTCCAGAAAGAACTTCACTTTCCTGAGTAATAATCGTAACTCAAATTAATCTAGTTGGCATACCTACATTTTTCAGTGCAAAGTTTTGCTCATGGTCAGACGATAGTCATTCATGTTTACTTGATTTTCATTTTTTGGATAAGGGGGTGGGGATGTAGCTCAGTAATAAGGCCCTGGGTCATTGTCCAGTATGACAAAAACAAACAGACAAAAACTACTCCGGAAGAAATCCCTTGTATTTTGATAATGGTAATGATGGTGACGATCGTGACGGTGACAAGAGGAGTAATAGCAGCAATGACAAGTATGTTGCCCATAGGCGAGGGGTGTTGGATGGGTTTGTAGGTTCTCATGTGTGACAAAGAACTGGATGTGGCACACAATGATAAGGAAAAAGCAGCAAAGTTTAATGAATTTAATCAGGTGACTGTATGCTCGTAGTGAGTGGGCTTGTGCCAGTGGAAAGGAAAATGGCGCCAGTACCGCTTATGTTGGGTATGAGAATTTAAACGTTGTGTGGTGTCTAAGGTTCCTCCCAAATCAGAGCATGACCGACAACGTGATTGACAGGGTGCTGAGTCATGTCAGCCGTGTCTGCTGTGCATGTCCTTTTCATGATTTACCCTGTAATACCTGGATGTATGAAACACAGTCCATATGCATGAACTTTTAGTGAGCTTTGGGGAAAGAAAGGTTACTCCAGGACTGGTCACCCTGCAAAGTCTGGCATGCATGGGTCTTGGTTTGGGACTTGGGAATCTTCCAAGGCAGACACAGGGGTCTTTGTCTTTTTTATCACTTTGTCTAGGTAGTGGGCCTTAGGACAAAGCTCAGGGGGGTGGGCCAGGTTCAGATGAGTGGACAGAGTCATCCATAGTTCCGATTGTACTATCGGTATTGAGTTTACTGAGGTTTTGGTATGTACTTAGCATGGTGCTAGGCCCAAACATGACCTCGCTTACTCCTAGGCATCATTTTCTATGAGGTCTGCACACATACAAGGAAGACTCCCACACACACAGATTGTCAAAGAACCCATTTTGGAAGCAATTATAGACATGCTCCAAAGTGGATTGCGATATTATACAAAAATTCGTTAACATTTCTTGTTTATCACGAACATATAGGTTAATCTGTCATTCTGCATCATAACATATGCCTTTATTTTACTTTTAAAATAGTATTTTGAATTACTTAACAATAAATGCCTGTCTTCCCAAAATTGATAGTCTTTCTGACATTTGAACCTTACTCTCATTGAAGGATTCTTACTACATAAAGTAAAAAATAGAGATTTTTAAAACTTTTATGTTAAATCAACCTACTGTGCCAACAATTATCATGAAAATGAACAATGAATTAGTTCACCTTTTTCATGGATTTGTGTTCTCTCTCATCATAGTATTACTTCTATTCCTGAAATTGTCCCTGTGGATTCAAAAATTTTGACCACTCATACAGAGTAACCACAGGCTTACAAAGCTAAAAAGGTGCTGAGGCCACAGTTCATTGTCTTTCAGGATTAGTTTCCTCAGGGTCATCTGGTGTGTGAGTCTAGTTGATTAATTCCCTGTAATTAGGGATCATCCTGGACGTGATGGAATTTGGATTTTTCTCACTTTCCCTTTTCACGTCCCTCAATTTAAATCAGTGGACAAAAGGTAACTGTTTGTAAGACAAAGGCTGTGCATGCCCAAATTTCCGATATGTTGTCTTCATTTACATACTGACAAATAAGTTTTAATGTCTACTCTGCATGCTTCAGCAAGGTAAAAAAAAATGTAAATTTCTTTGTCGTAAAATCATCAAAATGCTTTTTAAAACCTTTGAATAAAAGTGATGTCCTGAAAGGATCTACCTGATCCCTTGATTTCTTATATTCCAGCATTTTACTGCAATATTTTTAAGTTTTTAATATCCAAATTAAGATGAAAGTAAACCCATAAAGTTGTCAAAGACAGCTGCCAAGCATCGGCTAGCAGAGGAATGTGGGGGAGAAAGAGTAGTAACTTTTCTCCACCCATCTCTAAGCTCATGGCTGAGAACCCTGCGACAACAGACAGATGACAGAAGAAAAAGCATAACCCAATTTATTTATTGTAAGTATTATGTGACATGAGAGCCTTTAGAGATAATGTAAAAAAATGCAAAACTGTATATGTAATGCAAATCTGAGGAAGTGGATTGTTGTGGAGAAAAATGTTTGGACAAAAAGATGCAGCCTAATGATAATAATCTGGGGTGATCTGAGCAAGGCCTGTGTTCAGAGTCTTTTCTATGTCTTCAGAGATAGGGAAAGGGTCTTCTATAACATGAATTTTAGATTTATCTCAGGAAAAGATCAGCTAGGTTTTACGGTCCACTCCACAAGAGAAAATACAAAGGGAATTTTCTCCAGTTTCTATGGCCTGCTTCCGCTGTTTCTCTAGACATAAGGTGCCTTATTTTTCAGCAGCATGTTATGATCGCCCCATCGTAGGTAAGAGAATACAGGATAAAAATGGAAACCTTGTAGGAGAACTCAGAAGCAAGAATGCTTTTATTATTGCATTCTTTTTTCTTCCTGGTGCTTGAGATAAAAACCCAGGCACATAACAAAAATATTTTAGAGATGGCCTGAACTCCATTTTCTAGCTACTAAAATGCCTTCAGGGACTACAGGAGAATCTTCTGTTATGCTGAATTATTGATATTGTGAATTTACTCCTTTCAGGGATAGCTTGGAGGAAAATGGGGTGACATAATGGTCTGCAGGGTGCTTGTGAAAAGGATGATTCCAGAACAGGAGAGTGGATGGCGTGACGGACTGGAGTGATTTATAAAGGGCCCTTACGTATTCAAGGCCAGTGACTTCTCAGTCAGGTCATAGCAGCAAAAGGAACTTCTAGAAATAAGAACTATACTATACTGCAATTCTGCCAAGATGACTTTACCCTATTCTGACACATTCACAGCCTCCCTGGTGAGTTCAAACTTTCTGCCTTATCATGGAAGAAAGGCAATGTGACCTTAAGTCCTCCGCAGTCCTTGATCAATTTTGTAAACAAAAATTTTGTAAACAAACCTAGAGCAGAGAAGTATGTCCCTCTGCTTTGTCCTCATTCTTTAAATGTTGACAGACAATTTTGAATCCAACACTCAAAGCACGTTTAGTGGGCATCCTTACTAAATGATCCATTAGAGCTACATTCACTGCTATAAAGACAATTTTTGTTTTGTCACCTCTGTCTTTTGAACTTTATAAGTAATGGATAAAAATTACACAAAAATGGCTTAGAGGCAAAGAACAGAATAGATTTTTGCCTATTAGATTAAAAAATACACCACCTATGTCAAGTCAGACTTCTTTCTCTGTGACAAAATACCTGAGATAATCTACTTATAAGAAGGAAGGTTTTCATTTTGGCTCCTGATTTGAGATTTCAGTTCACGGTCAGTAGCCCCATTACTTCTGGACTTCTGCCAAGGCTGCCTATGACTGGGAATGCATGGTGGAGAAAGCTGCTGGCAACAAGGCAAGCAGGAAGTGGGGAGAGAGCAAGAGGGAGAGAGAGAGAGATGGAGAGAGAAAGAGAGAGACTGAGAGAGATAGAGACAGAGACAGAGAGACAGAGAGGTAGACCAGAAGTTCACACTCCCTTTCTAGCACGTGTTCCCAGTGACTGAAAATCTCCCACCAGGCCCCACCTCTTGAGATTCCAACATCTTCCAATAGTCCCAGGCTGAGGACCAAGCCTTTACTGTGTGGGCCTTTGGGGAATACTCCAAATCCAAACTATGGCACCGTCAAAACTGAAGATAGCTACGGCTTGTTCAGATAATTCCCATGGACCCAGAGCAGTGGAAAGTTGCCTTTAATACTATAACTAACTGTACATCCAATAAGCTTGCTTTTCAATTTCTGTTCATTTCAGAATTACTGACCACTTCCAGGCTAGTATGTCAAAGTATTTCTTTCTGCAAGTATGCAGTGATTCTGTACTTCATCTGTAATCTAAGGAAGTCTGGCTTGGAGTTAATTTTGTATGATACTTTTCATCCTATGAAGAAGAGAACTGCAGAGGCACAAAGTTATTTTTTACATAAACTACATTCTTTACATACTTTCACAATGTACAGTTAGTTATGAAAACAATCAGTTATGAAAACACTCATCTTTGGGTCAATAATATTACTTCCTTGGGGGTCAAAGTGAATATTCTTAAAAACTGCAATCAACCTACATAACTGTTTCTCATATTTCAAATACAATATCATAAGTGGTGAGGTGATTCAAGTACGCAACACTTTATGATGAATATGTGTCAATCTGTGTGGATCAATTAGAAAGCTTCAGTTCTGCAATAGGCGCACTCCTCTGCAGAAAAATCCACCGCAGAATTTAACCTTTGGGTCCTATTCAATAGCAGTACAAAACCACTTGAGACTCTTTAACACTCCTTTAAGGGTTCATAATTTATCATATGGTTGTATTGCCAATTTAGGGAGTTAACAGGTAGTCCCTATGTCAGAACACAGTTTCTGGGATTTTCTAAAAGAACAATCCTTTCCTGGTGACGATAAGCTACAGGTTCTAAAACACCGGAGCCACTCAATCACGGTTTCACATAGTGAATAAATTCTGTGACTTTCAAGGTCACTTGAACTCTTTTTGTGACTTCTACCCCCATGCCTGCACCTGTACTTCTGTTGTGCTTGGATGGCAGAGCAGACAACTCTTACCTATATCATGCAGAGCTCCGTGAGATTTGGAGTTCTCTTGTTTTCTTTTCTACTCAGTTCTGTTTGGCCTCCGTGACCCAGTTGCAGACTAATGCCAATCTTACATACTTCAATAATACTTAGAAGACTGAAGGAATACCTACCTAGGTTTGATTCTTACAGACTTAGAATTTGGATAATCTCAAATAGTTGTTCACAGGGGACAAATACATGAAAGCATGAGCTTTCAAACTAGTTTTGAAATGCTTTTCTTCCACCCATTCTTCCGTCCATCTATCCATCCTTTAATCATACATTTGTTGGACATCTCTATGTTTAAACCACTGTGCGTTAGTTGTTATGGATTTTAACATAATGCAGAAGATTGCTGAAGAAAATATGATTCTTGGTTCACAAATTCAAGTAAGCAAAGTTTTAAAAAATTATATTTCTGTTTTTGAGCTCAAGTAGGAAGATAATTTATCTTTACCATATACTAGGATTCCTTGTGCAAAACTGCAAAGACCCTGAAATTTTAGATAAGCTCGAACACATCAGAGAGATCCTCCGAGACACTGTCGTTGTTCCACACTGTTTACTGGGGAGACTTTGCTATGGCTTAGAGTCACAGTGACCCAAATGCCTCATGCGTTCAGAAGTGGAGCTTTTAAAAGGTGACTGGATTATGGGGACACTACAGCTGCCAGGAGGTGGAGGCCGGTTGAAGGTGAGTCACTAGGATGTGACCGGGGAAGGCGCATTTCCCTCCCTGGCTCCGCCCTTCTCTCTCTGCTTCCTAGCTGCCAGGAGACGAGTAGCTAGCCTGTACCCAGGCCCTTCCTGCCTTGGAGCCTGCTGACCATGGCTGAACTGTGAGCCAAACTAAACCTCTCCTCCTTTAAATCGGGTATTGGGTGTTGGGTATTTTGGTGCACCAACAAGGAAAGCGACTAAGACAGACAATACATATAGGATCGGAGCTTAAAAGGTTCCTTTAGGACTAGCCGTTCTGATTCTGATATGCTGCCCTTGGATATGGACATTTTTGTCAAGTTCTAGTGGCTCCAACTGGCCTCTCACAGTGTGCCGTGTAGCCATTCCTTCCAGGCCCTCTCTTCTGGAGAAAAGTATACTTCCCCTGTGCCCATTAGACCACTCTTCCTCGCCTAGTCTAAAAGATCACCTTCTCTCCCCTCAAGTCCCTCAGGGTGCTCTTTGCTAAATTAGAATCCTGTTATGGAGGAACATGTTCTATACTTCCTTTAAAGCTTTAAGAGGCGCTAGCATCCCTAGCATAAATAAGGCCTTAAATCTGTTTATTGTCAACTCCTAAAAACCTAGTACAATTGTGATAGTTCTGACCACTTGTTAAGAAAAGGAAGCCACAAAAGGAAGCATCGAGCAGGTCATTTGGGCATTTTGCCTAAGACATCAATCACAATCTCCAACAGTGAAGAAAGAGCTGCTAGAATTCCCAGAGAATGTCATGACTTTTGTGCTGATTAAGTTGTCCTTCAAAAAGTCTCCATGACCAGGCAAATGTCTTGCTCTGAGCTGGCCGAAGCGTTAGTTACCTGCCCCGTGGCAAAGGAGATGGGATGAACTTCACTGATCTGTCAGTTAGGATTCACTCCTGGAGTCTGAAGTTAAGTCCACTTCTATGGTTCGAATGTCCCCTCCCAAACTCATGTTGAAATTTAATTGCTGTTGTGGCTGTATTAAGAGATAAGACCTTTAGGATATGATTAGGACATGAAGGTGCCACCCTCAAGAACAGATTAATGCTGTTCTTCAGGGATTGTGTGTGTTATCACAGGAGTGGGTTTCTGATAAAAGGGATGAATTTGGCTTGTTTTTCTCACACATATGCCCTCTTGCCATGTGACGTCTTTACCATGTTGTGAGACAACAAGAAAGCCCTTGTCAAATTAGCCTCTCAGCCTCGGAATTCCCAGCATCTATCAATAGCTTGTTTGAGCCAAACAAACTATTGTTCATAATTTAGTGTTTAATTTAGTAGTATTCTGTTACAGTAGCCTCCAATGTACTAAAACTTTTGCTCAAATAGTACATAGATTGAGGAACTGGGGGAAGAGAAGGTTAATGTGTTCTATTACATGGTTTAGCAGACTACTTTCATCCCAATAATGTTTTCTGATAGTGTATACAGAATCTTGAAATACCAATTTCAACTTAGATGGCTGTCCCAGGGAAGAAGCTGAATAAAGTGCAGGAGTCAGCACACCAAGAAACCAAAGATTCCATTACTAACCACTAGGAAGGAATATTTCACTTATTTCCTGTTTACTGGGCAGTCAGCGTGTACCACTTTCTGTGCCAGGCACAGAAAGCTCAAAGAATACAAAGGTAAAAAAATCCCTGCCCTGAAATAATGCAAGATTCTCACAGCTGGCCTCTTACCAAGTATGTCTGCTGAAAATGTTTCCTATGCACCTCTTGTAATTGAAACAAACAAAAACATTACAAGAGTGGCAAATATAGAGAATGAGGAGATGTCTGAAAGCTTGTGTGACTATCTCTAGTATAAGTAAGTACTTAAATCTCTTCATTGTCGACTCCTAAAAACCTAGCGTAATTATTAGAGCTCTGAGTACTTGGTAAACAATTCAAAGCCTTCTTTCTCATTCCTGATCTTTGATTCTCCCCAGGTATTTGGCTCTTTGAAGAACCCAGACTTTCTTGAAATGTCTCCCCGCTTGGTTTGACTTCACTGTTGGTCACTATTTGAATTTCCTCTCTGCTTTCCTGGCTGTGCTCTTCTGTTCCCCTTATTGATGCTGCCTTTTCTTCCTCTCAACCCTGCCTTTGCCCTCCAAAGTACTTTGAATCCTTTAGATAAGGCTTTATTTGTACCTTATCTAAAACATATTTTCATCACACTATTTCCTATGAATAAGTCCTCAATTCTGTTCTTGTCAATGTTAACTTTAAAAAAAATCAGAAAAAATATATACACATGTATGTATACTTCTTACAACAGATCTAGAAGCCCAAGGGGCTCTTTCCAACTACAAAAACTCTTTCTCTTCTTTTGTTTTAAAATAAACTTATTAAACATTTTTAAATGTATTTCCAGTTTAGTTTAGAGCATATCCGTATAGTAGCCATGATGTAAGGACAACGTACATGCTCACTGTCCACCAGAGTGGTCCAGTATCCCAGACACAATGCATGGAGGCGGTTCTGTGTTCAGATTCTGCATGCAGAGCTGCATTTGGGACTCTCTCATTTGAATCCCTTAGCAGCTGGATGACCTTAGTCTCACTGCTACTCAATTTTCCTCATCTGCCAAATGATATTATGTTGTTATGAGATTAAACTGTGTTAGTCTTCCATTGCTCTAACAAAATATCTGAGATAATCGATTTCTAAAGGGGAAGGATCATTTTGGCTCCTTGGCATTTCAATTTGTAGGCAGTGGGCCCCATAACCTTCGGGCCTATGACAAAACAGCACATCACCTGGCGGGAGGCTGCGTGGTAGCCCAAAGCTGCTTACCTCCTGGCTGCCAGAAGCAAAGAGAGAGATAGGAAAGGGGTGGGGTCCGGCATCCTCTTCAAGGGCACGACCTTGTTGACCAAACTTACTCCACCAGCCCCACTTCTTTCAAGGTTCCATCACTGCCCAAGAGTGCCACCAGTTGGTGACAAAGCCTTTAATATATGGGTCTTTGGGGGACATTTACTCAAACTACACCAAGTAGTAAATGTGTAATGTGCTCAGCACCATTTTCTGGTCCATAGTAAGTACTCGGTTGTGTTTAGACTCCCAACTCAACCACTTGGCGTTCAGTCCTATTCCAGCCTATGCCAGCTGTGTGACCCCGGTCAAGTCACTTAACATTTTTGAGTTCTTTCATCCGGAGAGAACAGTACTACTTGCTTCACAGGACTGCCAAACTAATTGGAGGTGCCCTTCCCACAAAAAGAATAGAGTTAGAGCATCAGAACCTCTCATTTCTATGGATTTCTTCCAAGACCCTGAGGACCTTGGACATCTGTATGATTATATGTTTGCAAATTTTAAAAAATAATTTTAAAAGAAAAAATTTTACCCACATACGGTTCTGTGGATAAGACTGATGGTTTCATACTCTGACTTCCCTTCCATCACAATTCTCTCCGGTAGGGTGAGGTTGGAATGGCTCATGGCACTTTTGAGCTACAGCTAAGGAAAAGCTAAGTCAGGAACCATTTACTCCAAGTTCATAGAGAAAATTTTACCTATTCGCCCTACTTCCTGTATAGTTAAATCATTACTAGCTCTCTCTAGTGTAGACATAACTTCAGGAATCCTTCTGCCTCCACCTGCACTGTAATAGAACACTGCAGTATCAAAGACCACAATGGGAGCTCTGTGGTGTTCACTGCTAAAACATGCGGGTAGGATGCAGGAACTCAGTTTGGAATTCAGAGAGCATCAATTTGTAGGGAGGAAGGATTGCAGATAAAACAAATCTAGGGAAACTCTTTCATATATATATATATATATATATACACACACACATGTATTTCATACATTTATTTAGGTGTATATGTTGTACTTGTTAAAACTATAATATGCCATTTTAACTGCAAATTGGAGAGACATTGAGTATTTCAATAAGCAAGGGAAAAATGATAGACTTCGGATTTGGACATAAATGAAGGGCCTATTTTTTGTCATCTTTAATTTTATCAAAGAAGTAAGTGAAAATTCAGATACAAATCAACGAAGTCTATAACAAAAGTATTAAAGTGAGTAATGAGATAAATGTAAATTTTTCTGATATTGAGAAACAAATTATAATGCAAAATATAGTTGAATACTTCAAAAGCAGTAATTAAAGGAAGAGACAAGATTTGAATATAAGGGTAAATGTGCTCTTAGATTGCTTAAAAATCAAATTTAAAAAGAGAATTGTATATACACTAGACAAGGACTTATATTTCTTGCCATCCAGATGTTAAACATAAAGAAAAGATAATATAAAACACTGAGGGGCTGGGAACTTAGCTCAGTGGTAGAGCACTTGCCTAGCAAATGCAAGACCCTGAGTTCAGTCCCCAGGACCACCCCCCAAAAAACACTGACAATCACCATGAAAACAAAGGATACTTATAACAAACTGATTGATAGCTGATTGAATGCATATGATTACTATTAGTTCCTGTCCCACACACACACACACACACACACACACTGAAGTCCTACAGTTCATAAACTGAAGAATAAAATAAAAAGGAATACTTTTAAAAACTTGACAAAACCCCTAAATATTTATATGCTATACAGATAATGATGTGAAGTTAAAGGACTTTACTAGCTAGGCATGGTGCTGCATGCCTATAACACCAGTACTTGGGAGGCTGAGGTAGGAGAATCACTGCTAGTTCAAGGCCAATCTGAGCTACACAGTGAGACCATGTCTCAAAAAAAAAAAATTCTTTTCTAAACTGTTAATGACTTAAGTGAAATTTGCAAGAGCCCATATTTTGGACTAAGATTCTGCATTATGGTCAGCAGACTAGAAGAAGTCAGAATTCCCATTCTGACTTCAGCTGTGCTAAGTACCCTGTAATCAAATTCAACCTGATTTAAGTGGACCAGTTTTACCTGGCATGGTCCTGCACTCACTCAGAGGCTGAGGCAGGAGGGTTGCAACTTTGAGGACAGACAGAACTGGGAAATTCACTGAGGCTTTATCTCAAAATTAAATTAAATGTAAAAGAGCTGGGAGTGAGGCTCAGTGGTAGCATACTTGCCCAGCATGAGGCCCAGCATCATATACACACACCACACAGTAAATTGAACCAGTTTCCCCAAACACAGGGGATTCACAATGACCAATAGGTAGAAACCGCATCTAACTGAGCTATTGTGATAAGGTTTAAAGTCTCCTCTGCATTAAATCTTGCAAGAAAAAAACCCTGAAGCAATCTGATGTCAACCAATCCCTTTTGTGGGAGAAGGTTTGGGGGTACTGGAGATAAAACCCAGAGTCTATACTAAACTACACTCCCAGTCCTTTTTTTTTTGGTGGTGCCGGGGATCGAACTCAGGCCCTTGTGCTTGCAAGGCAAGCACTCTAATCACTGAGCTAAATCCCTGGCCCCATCCCAGTCCTTTTAAATTTTTAATTCTGACAATATCATTAAAACACTAATTTTCCCAGACTAAGCTACCACTTGTAATTCTCCTGCCTCAGCCTCCCACAGTACTGGAACTACGGGAATGCACCACCATGCACAGTTCAATGCCTTTTTTGTTTTTTAACTAAGCTGTTTCTTTATTCCTGTTCTGGTTGCTCTGGTGGACTTATTGTGGTCAGCTTGAGCAGAAACACCCAGCTGAACTGAGTTGGTGTGGTTCTGGTGTAGCAGATCCACCTGAAGATTATTATTAACACAACGTGCAGGACAACGGGAAAAGAAGATAGTGGCCAGCTGTTTCCCAGGAGAGGCTCGGGAGTGGCTGCTTCTCTAGAAGGGAACTCAGTCACTCACATTACAGAAGGAGCTCGGGGCTTTGCTGTTGTCAGGGATGGCTGCTGTTCGCTTCAGGTGAGCTCCAGTTTTCATTTCTGCTGTGTTATACCCTGGCTCCCAGGGTACAGATTTCTTCAGCCTTTTAGTGAAGACGTGGACTTACACGAGACATTGCTGTGGGCTCCCAGCACTTGATCGGATCTTTTGGGTCCCCAGTGCATAGACAGACGTTCCACACTCTTCCTGCATTTGGCTTGTGTGTGTGAATATTGTAATACGTAAATGTCCTGTGTTACATCTGCTCTCTGGCAGATCATTGACTCTAGAAAAGAAACTAATACAGAAATTGGTATTGAAGAAGTGGGGTCCTTGCTGTGACATTGCCTGGCCATATGGCTTAAGAGCCTTTGGAATTAATTTGGAAAGGTTTTGAGAGACTAGCCAAAGAGACAGCCCTGGAATTCTCTAAGCGTATTATATGGGAGACTCTTAGAAAACCAGAGTAACTGGTAGAAATGCTGCCAGTTAGGATGAAGCTTGGGAGGCCTCTACTGAGAAAGACTGTGTTGGCTGCTGGATCTCGAGTGGTATATGTGGGCTTCGGCAGAGGCTGGTCTGCATTTTGCTTGTGTTTGGAGATATTGCCTGGGTGGCAGAAAAATTTCAATGCAGTTTGGTATTGGGACAGAAATATAGTCGCTGTTGAGGGCTCTTGGCCAAATCTACATTAGAAATCAAGAGCAGAGAGCCAGCAGGGTGACTTCAAGCATTTGGTCAGAGAGGAGTTGTGAATTGCAAGGATGAACAGGGGAGAACAAACGGACAATGGAAAAATGACCTGAGGCCTTTTACCAAAAGGAAAGAATGTATTTGGGGTGCAGGAGATCCTTTGGGGCATCTTAGTGTTGCCGCACTCTGTTGTTAAAATTAATGGAAACAAAAGAAATTTTAAAATTTGAAGCCATGTTTTTTAATGTGGATGCACTGTATTGGCATACTGTACTTTGTAAACAAATTATTTGTTTTAAAACAAGCAAGAGACAGAATAGAGTTGTATATCTGTATGTATAGTTGTAATCTTTGGACACCTGTTCGTAATCAGTTTTGAGACTCCTTGAATATTTGTTTGTGGTGTGGGAATGAGTGGACTAAGAAGTGTATTGTTAATGTAAACCTGAATAGACCAAGACAGGTTAACTCTTTACAAATCTGCCACTGGAGACTAAAGACACGTGTCTGGTTATCAAGGTGACCAGGGGTGGATTGTGGTGGACATATTGTGGTCAACTTGAGCAGGAACACCCAGCTAGCCTGAGTTGGTGTGGTTCTTGGCATAAAGGATCCACCTGAGGATTGTTGCTCACACAACATAAAGGAGAATGGGAGCAGAAGATAGCGGCCAGCTGTTTCTCAGGAGAAGCTCTGTTAAGGCTGGTTCTCCAGAAGGGAACTTGATTATTCTCATCACTGAAGGAGCTTGGGGCCTTGCTGTTGTCAGAGATGGCTGCTATTTGCTTTGGGGGAGCTCTGCTGCAAGTGCCATACCTGGCTCCAGTATAGATTTCTTCAGCCTTTTAGTGTAGGCATGAATGTACACAGGACGTTGCCGTGGGCTCCCAGCTCTTGATTGGATCTTTCAGGTCTCCAGTGCGCAGATAGATGTTCTACACTCTTCCTGAATTTGGTTTGTGTGTGTGAATGTTGTAATGTGTAAGTGTCCTGTATTAAATCTGCTCTCTTGCAAACCATTGAGTCTAGAAAAGTAACTAATACAGTTGCCTTACAAAACCAAATGTTCTGCCTGCTCAGCAAAGAGCCTGTTTCCTAGATAGGATGCTGTCTGCCTCATGAATTGCTAATTGAAGCCAATCAGATCATTAAACTAAATTTGTTGAGATTTTGGTTCTTTTGACATAATAAAAACAAATTTCTAGTAATCATGCTAGAGAAAATTCTGAATTATCTTTCTCTTGTCTCTGTAGAAAACATATCGCTAAATCATTATCAATAAAAATAACCCTAAAAGGAAGGAAGCCAAAAACTGAGTGATGGGTGTGTCTATTATATCCTATTTTTTTTAATTTAGTGGTACATTTTAGATATACATAATAACATTCATCATAGTGAATTTGTACCTGAACACGATCTATCTGGCTTCTACTTTTTTTCCCCCACATTCCCCTCCACTCCCATCAACCCTCCCCCCCTTTTCCCTCCTTATTTACAGAAGCTCTCTTGATTTGGGGATGTTTGTAGTTTCATTGGCTTTTTACAATTTATTTTGATGTGTGATTTATATACTGTAAAATGCACATATCTCTTTTCTCATCTATTTAACTTGTAAAATATTTTTTTCTCATTCTGATGTCTCACTTTCACATTTAATTCTGTTTATAATTTTATTTACTTTGCAATATTGGGGATTGAACCCAGAGTCTTCACACAAAGCTACATCCCTCTTCATTCATTCGTTTGAGACAGGGTCTTGCTAAGTTGCCCAAGTTGGGTTCTAACTTGTGATTCTCCTGCCTCAGTCTCCCAGATTGCTGGGGATTGCCGGGATTATAGGCATGCACCAGCATCCCTGGCTTCATATTTCTTTTTTTAGCTGCCATCTCCCTATCCCAACAGTGTGGGCATTGGACCCCACGACCCGACGCCAGCCTGACAGTATGTGGGGTTTGCTGGGCACACAGGAAGATGGCGGTGTCGCTGGAATGGCTGTCCTCCCAGTGTCTCGCCCAGGTCTTCAGTGTCTGCCCCGGGTGAAGCCCTGAGCTCAGCAGAAAGGCAGGAGGTTACGGGAAAGCAGTTTCCAAGCCCTGCACCTGGCACCAATCAGAAAGTGCCATCTTGGAAACTGGTCATGTACAGAAAACATAGATCTATGTGAAATTTGATAATGATCAGCTCTGCATGGTGTGAGGGTATCCTCTTATTGTTCATATATTTCTCTATAAGTGTTCACAACATTTTCTTCAGCTAAAATAAGTAGTTCAGATATGTATTTTGTGTAGTTGTTTCTAAAGAGGAGAAAAATGCCTGAATAAAAGGCAGCCTTATTCAGACTTTTCAATGAGCTGTTCTTATGAATGTGTTCTAATTGCAGCTTAAGGGCTGGAGCCTGGCGTTCCTGTGACCCACTTCAGGGGTGGTATTATCTTATTCAGCAGCCTTAAACTCTTCGCTTAACCTTTTAGCTCTCCCTTTGTAGAGAGGGGATAAAAGCCGTTCTGGGGGAATTACAATGGCAAATTAGCTTAGGGTAAAGTGTTTTAAAGATGAATTGCTGCTCTAAATACCTTTGTCATTTGGGGGATTCTTTAAGGAAATAATGAAGATGGCAATTAATTATCATAAGTATCTATGTTCATGAGGTAAAAGAAAGCAAAAGTCCCTTATAATTTACACAGCTAAGGTTTGGAATGGAGGCAATACGGCTTGTTAAATAAGAAGAGGCGTGTTTGAAAATAAAAGCCAGGTGAAAACAGCAGAGTATGCGTCCTTTCCCAGAACCCACAAATTTGGTTCCTTTAAAAATTTTATTTATTTAATTTTAAGGCTGATGGAGGGCTGAGAAATCTGGCATGACAGGAAGGACAATATTCCATGGAATATTACTTAAAATACTTGTATGAGCAGGATAGGGGAAAACACAGTGGCAAATTGAATAATTATTTTACTCAAAGCCTCTTCTAAGTGTGGTATCAAGCTGACAGCATAATGTCACTGTAGGAAGCATCTTTCCACTGACCAAGATTTTCCAAACCTGACTCAATCTGAATTTAACTTAGTCAGGGGGTGATGGTGCTCATACTATTTCTGAGGTTTAAGAAAATAATAGGCTGAACCAAAATACTGATTAAAGTCAATGGTTTTGAAATAACCTCTAGAAGCAAATGCTACCAACTTTTATCTTTAGAAGTCGTTTGCTTGTAGCAAATCAAAATATATTTGAGGGTAAAAAGCATGTTTTCAAATCATCAAAAGGCAAAGAAAGTAACATTATAGAAGTAGGAGCTGATGAGGGGTTAGTATTTTCCCAAAGGGTGGAAGGGCCTTCTTAAGTATTGACAAAAGGCCCATTTAATTGTTTAAGAAAGTAGATTATGTCTTTGATTTCTTTTGAGGAACGCGAAGTTCGAAATCAGTAGTGAACATGTGGTTTGTGTTGAGTTCATGTCAACGCAATTCGTTCCAGGTCTTATATCCCCAACTGTCCTGTTCCTATCAACACCAGACTGAAGCGGAAGAGGGAGAAGCAGAATGGACCGCACAGGACCGGGCTGCCCTTGCCTGTGCCCTGCAGTGATGCCACGTCCTTGCCTTAATCCTCATCCCTCCTAGTGTCCCAAGGGCACTGCCCCCACACCAAGCAATTGCTGTGGAAGTGCAGGAGCTGTCAAAGCAATTTATATAAAGTGAGGTGCCACCTTCCAGACCCACAGCCCGAAACTCAGCCAAATTTGGCCCAATAGTTTCACACACTCTCACCTGCATCCAGGGAAGCTTGCTGCCCTTCCTAACATCTCAGGGAGGGTTGTCTTGCAGAACTTCTGGCTCCAGTTTTGTTCTTTTGAACACTAACCTAAATCTTACTGGAGTTGCTTCCAGCTTTGCAACTTTCTTCACCCTACTTTACTCACTTTGCAGTTTTAACGAACAATGAGTGAAAATATACAAAGGGTGATCGAAAAATAGAGTGAATGTTTACATTTTAAAAAATCTGTGCAGTAAAACACACATCGCATTAATCCTCCCTCAAGGCGCTCCCCCCTCACTTCCAACACAGTTATCCTACCATGCTCGTCAGTGTCTGCAGCAGCTCTGCAAGTCCTTATTTGTGTCTTTACAAGGTGTGATCAAAACTGCTGTGAATGCTGCTGGCGAGTGTCATCCAATGGAAAGACAGGCTTGTAAAAACAGTACGGTGTCCCCTCATCCACTTTGCTCACTGGATCTGGCACAGTGAGACTTCTGGCTCTTCCCCAAAGTCAAAATGGCCATGAAAGGGAAACAGAGTATCAAGGCAGCCAGGACAGTACGACTAAAGACATTCACAAAACGACTTTCAGAACTACTTTATATGTGGCAAGAATGATGGGAGAAAGTGTTCTCGAAGTGAAGGGGTTCATTTTGAAGGGTAATAATGCCAAGGTGTCTTTTACTGTACTAAATTTTTAAGAAGTTAGACATACACCATAATTTTCTATCACACCTTGTACCTCTGTTAGAAAATATTTACATGTTTGCTGAACATGTTACAGAGTTCTTGGACTGTGTCAAAAAGAACCTAGAGGTTTTCTTGTTTTTGTTTTTTGTTTTTTTCCTTCAAATTATGGACCTGAGGTTGTGTTAAATAAATGCAAGTATCTAAGGCTCTTTACCTGTTTCAAGAATGGGAATTGGACTCCCTTCTGATTTTCTTGTCAGCTTTCTCCCAGTCACTAAAATAAAAGGAAAGCATAATTATGAGAGAAAGTTTGATTCCACTATTTCTTATTCTTCTTGCTATTAAATTTCTTATCTATGGAACATGGAGTTTGACCATCTAGTCAGTGAAAATTCTTCCTTCTATAATGAGTATCAAAAATAATAAAAGATTAAGTATTGTGAGATAATATTAGGATATACCCTAATATTGGTATGTTGGGTATTTTAATAATCTAACTTCTTCCAGTTTGACCTTTTACTAAAGACCCCGATCATTGAGATTTATCTTTCTCAGTATTTTTATGTGTTTTGCATAAGCAAATAAATTTGAATAGCAAGTTAAAACTAAAATGAACTCTAGAAATTCTTTACTTTTTTCTTTCTGTTCCAATAACTGTCACTTAACCGAGAGATTCCTTAAGACGTTGGTTGGTGAGTAAAGACTGCAATGGTTCAGTTACTTGAAAAAGACTCAAGAAGCATTAGGAGCCTTTGAGTTTGACATTAGCTCCCTGTTTCAGAGAAGAAAACTTACTCTCAACAGATGGATGACACAGGCTGTAGATACCTCCTTGACACGGGTTGTATTCTCCTCCTCTGATAAATTCAGAGGAGGATAAATTCAAATACTATTATTATCACATCAACTTACAAATGTAGTCCAGTGGCTATAAATACAGAAAGAGCTAGAGAGTAGAGTTAATTAAGTTTCAAGAAACATCTTTTGAAGCCAAATCTTAAGTATCTACCTTGAGTATGCTTGTCAAAATAATTTTTTTAGTGGTATTGGGGATGGAACCCAGGGCCTCTCGCATGCGAGGCAAGCACTCTGTCTCTAAGGTACACCCCCAGACCCTGTCAAAGTCCTGACCCCAATTTCCAAGCGTATATATTTCTTATATTTGTAATGTGTAAATGAATTACTATGTCCTCATTGCACGTTTTCCCACACCTATGTAAAGCTACCCTTTCCAAGGAAAATCAAAAATTTTATGTTTTTTTGGTACCGTTTATTCATGTGTTATTTATACTTGTACATATGTATGCTGAGTTCCATCCAATCACACTCAACTCTTCTTCCCAGGGGAACTTGTGGTGGATAAATTAAGTAAGACTGTCCATGAGTAAGTCCTTGATCTTTTTCCAAGTAAACAATATGAATTATTCTTGAAGAAAGCACAGTGCTATCACAGTCATATATTCCCAATTAAAACAAATCTTAACCACCAATATTCTACCATTAATTTGCCTACTCCTAAATCCTATGGGATAGCAATCATTTATTAATTAATAATTAATATTTATTGAACACTTAGCGTATGCTAGGCTGTCTCTCTGGTTTGTAGTGATCATTTCATTTACTCTGTACAATGATCTCAGTAATTATGATAAATTTACAGTAAGACAATCTTTTAGTTTTCTATAAAACAAGATAATTTAGACAAATACTTATTTTACACTTTAGTGAATTATGTAAAGCTAGCTAAAATGAATTTATTGCGTAGGTAGTTGTTAAGCTGAAATTCTGAGTCATCTTTAAGAGTATGTGAATATATTTTATTTTTTATGAACTTCTTTGAATCCAACCTGAATGACTTAGGAAAGAAAACCTGGCACTTTGGCTCATCAGCTAAGAGGGAGGAAGAACTACTTGTACGGAGTTTGGAAAGGAAGCACCAGGCACTTTGCTCTCTGGAAGAAAGGAGGCTGAGTGAAGATGGTAGTATGTGGGCGGGGGGCCAGGTTCAAGGGAAGGGTAACTCTGAGACCCAGGCTACCTGTTGTGGGGCTGGTCTGGACTCTCTGAAACCCCCCGGTTTCTCTTACTTTCTACATCTAGTTTCTCTGGTCCCTTAGAATTCCTGGGGAAATTTATTTTCAGAATCTGACTCTGATTCAGACTGAAGATTTTCTTTTTTTGCCCCTAAGAAAACACTAACAACCTGTCCAAGCCTCAGTAAGAGTTTCATACCACTTCCTGAATTTGACGTCAGAAATTACTCTCATCTGTAGAAACATTGCAGGTGATAGGAACACTGGCAAACACCAGCAAAAGGCTTGGCTAGCTTTCTTTGGGTTTAGTACTTCATGTGGATTTATGAAATCCACAAGCTTAGAGATGAGGTTGAGTGATTTTGAATAGAGATGAAAGACAAAAATCATAGTCTCTTCACAATAAGTTTATTAAAAATCCATCAGTGTTAAATTTATTACACAAGAAATGTGCACTTGGATTAAATCCATTCTCAAATCGTCATCACCAGATTAGCGCCACAAAAATTGCATTTTATAAATTCCAAGAGATTAAAAGAAGGCAATTGAACTGAAGAAAGAAATGCGGTATAATTTGACACTTGTTTTTCATGGAGGACCAGTTTTCAAAGGAATCTTTTTAGTTAAGTCTCACTAGATATAGGCTTAATATGAGAGCCCATATAACTAGTCAAATTATTAGGGGTTGAAAGAGTTAATGTGTCTTTAAGATGTGAATACCCCTATTTATTGGTAGAGTTTACTAAACAGACTTCACCATGCTTTAAACTCTTTCTCATTATACTGTTCTTGCTACATTTTTTTTTTTTTTGTGGCAGGCGATTATGGCCAGCTGTCAATTATACTTAGTAGGGGAAGGCCAGGGTAGTTTAAAATTGAAATTTATAAAGTAGACAAGCAATTCAATTTAGTTATTAACTTTTTAATATAGAATCATGGTTCAGAGTAGAGATTTAAAGGTAGACTCTTTCTCACATGTTCTAGCTATGTGATTTTGGTTTTCAACATCCTCTTATGAAAAACTAGAATAATAGTAAATCCTATTTTCTTACAATATCATTGTGAGGATTAAGAGAAAGATGTATTTTGAAAGCATTTTGCTGTGTCCTGCCCTTGGTGAATAATCAAGTCATGAAGCTAGGTATGTGTGTTTGTGTATGTACAAAGGTGCTCTACATTAAACTATTTATCAAAGTAGTATTTTTTTTCCCTTCTTTCACTAACAATGATAAAAGGGCTTAGGAGCGAATACTTGAAAATTATACAGTACTTATAGACTAAGGAAGAACTGACTGAATTTTCTTGTGGTAGAATCAGGAAAACTATCGCTTTGGAGAATCGTTCAAGTCACATAATAATTTAATGTTATTGTCAACATTAAAATCCAAGGGGCTAAAATACTTTTGGGATACCATTTCAGATCCATATTCCTCATTTAACCAGAGGATAAAATCACAGTTAGAGAAGAGATTTAGGCTAACTAGCATGAATTTAGTGGCCTATTCCAACAGGTTTAGTTTACACTTTTTTAAAAATGAATGTTATCAGTTGAATTATGTCTCTCCAGAATTCTTATGTTGACTTTCTAAGCCCTGAAACTTCCAAATGGGACCTTATTTGAAAATAAGATTTTCATGTAATTGGTTAAAATAAAGTCAATCAGGAGTAGGGTGGGCCTCTAATCCAATATGTCTGCTGCCCTTCTAAGATAGCCATGTGAAGAGACGCACACAGGCAGACAGAGGTAAAAATCTAGCTGTTGGAACAGAAGTCAACAAACACTGAAGATGGCCAGCAAACCACCGGAAGCTAGGAAAAAAACATGGAACAGGCTTTCCCTGGGGACATCCCAAGGAACTAAACCTATGACACCTTGCTCTCAGACTCCAGGTCTCAAACCTAGAAACAATACATTTCTGTTGTCGAAGCCCTCCCCATACCATTCCCCCAGGCTGAGGTAGCTTGTTAGAGCAGCCCTGATAACTAATGCAGACAAGAAGTTAAAAATATAAATTAAGAGAAAAGAGTTTGTTGATTATCCTGACATGTTAAAGTTATCGAATTTTAGAATTTGAAGGGCTCTTAGGGATTTCTTGGCTCGTTTCTCTCATTCTGCAGCTGAGGAATTGAGTTATAGAGAGATCTCTGGAGTAGATGTGAGGTGGAGTTTGAATAAGGCAGACTGTCATTTCTGGTTTTCATCTCTATTGCTTACCTTTACATAGGAGCAAAGTTCTTAAACCCAAATTCCAGTACTTAGAATCAAATTCCAGAAAGACTAAAAATAAAATAGAAAAAATTAGATAATAGATCAGATCAAAATCACTTTTCTAGAATGATCGAGGAGGGCTTACCAGAGGAAATACGGAGGATGTGTGTAGGTGTGGTTTTTTGTCTATGTTTTGTCTTCATTTGGGAGTCATGAGGACATTCTGTTGGAGAACGCAGGAGTGCTCTCTTCCGCAGCGCATATACTAAAATTGCAACGATACAGAGAATGCGGGAGCATGTAAGGGGCGGGAGGTGCGGGGAATGGACACACACAAGGTCTATTTGGCAAAGCTAAGAGGTCAGCTGGAGTGGTGGATACGGTTCCTGAGGGGGTTAGTAGTAAATGAGACCAGTGAGGTGGTGGAGACCACAATGACAGGAGTCCAGCACAGGGAAGCAGGTCCGTGCCGTGTGCACAGTGTCACCGGGTTTTCTCGGTGCTAGAATCTGCTCTTATTTCTGACCCTGGTGACTCATCTGGCAGGGTCCATGACTTTCTTTCCAGCAGGAGGTATTTACCAGTGGGTAATTCAGTTTGATTATAAGAGCACCTGGGAACTCCCGGAATTTTATTTTTGCCAGCTTTTGATTCTACAACCCTGTTAGAGTGAATGCACGCACAGGAAAGAGATCTGCTGGTGAAGCCCCCAGTTTTTCAATTGTGTTGGGAAAAGCGTCAGTCTGTTCTATCCCTCTCGAGCTTTTCTGGGGACTAGAGCACTGAAACAATGAGAAAGAATTTCCATCATTCCCAAGAGGTCAAAGTGAGTTTTGAAGGCTTTTTTCTTCCTATTTAATTTTATATACCTTTAAGGCAAAGAATATTAAAAGGAGTTTTATTTGTACAAATACTAACAGCAAGTTTTATTACATATGCATTAAGAATTCTTAATGTAATATCAACATACAAATTTGATTTTTATTGGAGCGTCCTTGCAGTCAATTTTATAAGACCCTTAGATCATGCAGCAATTACTGCAGAATGATGAAAGCATATATATACAATCACAAAATAAAGACTTAATAACTTTATGATACCTTAAATTGCTGTATGAGAAAAGTGACTTTTTAGAGTTGAGAACTAATCTGGTTCTGTCTTTTCCCTCCCATCCCAAATTGTAAAATACTGTACAAATTTTTGATTTATTTTCATTATTTTCAGATTATTATTATGTTTTGCATGATATCTGTTTTTGTTATGATTTGAATGTTTATATCCCTATCCCTAATTTATATGTTGAAATCTTAACCCCCAAGGAGTTAGCATTAGGAGGTGGCCTTCGAGAGGTGATTAGGTCGTGTGAGCAAAGCCCTGATGAATGAGATTCGTGCCCTTATAAAATAGACCTGGATGCCCTATACTCATACACTCTATTCGAGGACCCACCAGTATGCATTGCCTGTGAACCGGAAAGCAGGGTCTCATAAAAATCTACTGCATCTTGATTTTTGGACTTCCCAGCCTCTAGAACAGGGAGAAATAAGTTTCTTTTGTTTATAAACAACACAGATTAATGGTCTTTTGTTACAGAAATTGAGACATGCTAAATCATGTTTTTTCCAAAAAATAAAAGGGTCAATTTAAACGAAAAATATTCATCTTTCATCGGTCATTGAATTTGAAGATGTTTGGTAAAGATGCCAAGGCCATGTATTTTTCTATACATGTTATATCTGCTGTTACACACTGGTACACTGTTCTTTTAAGGTATATTTTATTACTCTGTGAAAATACACATCTCAAATACTTGTGTCTAACTGAAATTAAAATAGTTCACAAATAACTGAGAATTTAGTCCCAAGTGTTTATCTCTCAGTTACAGATGTTTTCTTTCTTCTTTTTTTTTTTTTTGCCTTACATGCATTAGAACCCATTTTAATTTTATAATTAGAGTTAAATAAATAAATGTTTCCATTGGGAAAATCGTAGACTTTCACCAGCTGCAAACTTCATTGCATTGGTAAATTTATATTTATTCTGTAGTAAAACAATAATGCATGGCCCTGGCCTGAATTCACAGCTAGAATTTAATCCATTTAATTGGGCAAGTTCAGTCTGAGGTCCTCCTGTCTTTCATAAAGCTGTACTCTGGCAGTTTACGATGCTAACAAACCTCCAAGAGTGAGTTATGGTTTCGTCCTCAAACTGGGACTATCCACGGGATTATTCAGAAAGTAATATCCCAATTGGGGGCACTTTATCTTTTTATAATGGGATATTTAATTTTACTGTGCCTAGAAATACTTGTCAAAGAGGCAAAAAATTGTTTTTTCGAAGACCTTCAGTTCTTTTCTCTAGTTTCCTAAGGTAATTAACGAGTAACGTTTCAGTTCCTTTCACTAGAATCCCAAGGATGCTAAAACTGTCAGATGAGTTTTAAAGGGAAGTCAAGGCTATCCACAGGTCAATGAATCATGTTTGAACTTAGACATTGGGTTCTTTCCCATCCTCTTGGTCAAGTGTTTCTCAGATAGACTGACTATAGCTGTGAGCCCAGACATTAGGGACATGTCATAAAAAAAGACCTTAAGCATTTTGTGCTTGCTTTGTTGAACTGAATGAAAAGGGAAGGACAGTGGATTTTTTCTTTTTTTTTTTGAGTACCTACTATAAGCAAATATAGCACTTTCTGTGTTACAAATAACTCATTTAGTACACGCACACACACACACACACAAGTATCTGCATTTAGTGAAGGAGAAAACTGATATTCAAAAACATTTATTAATTTTTCACTGTAGAACTGGATGTTTTGTTTCTCACTTTCATTTTAATTTTTTTTACTTCACTTTTGCTTTCATTTTATTTTTGAATTACACAAGTCATATAAAAATCTTGTAAAAAGGTAGCTAAAGCTACAGTCCCTTTTATTTTGTTTTATTTTTTACATATTCAATTTTTTTTTCAGAGTGACTTTAGAAATTTTATATATTTTTACACTTTCACTTGGGAATAGTCTCACCCGAGGATCAATGGAACAGGTTATAGAAGATGCAGAAGATCCAAACACACTCAAATATCTTCATTTTCAAACACCGCCAGTGGAAGAAAGATAGTCTCTTTAACAAGTGGTACTGGAATTGGCTTGCCACGTGCTAAAAACAAACTAGATATGTGTCTCTCACCATGTATTAAACTAAAAAAAAATGATTCAAAGATTTAAACATTGAAAGGGAAACAGTAAATCTACTGGAGAATAAAATAAGAAGAACTCTCGAAGACATAGGTATAGGAAAAAAATTTATGTACAAAACCCAGACTAAAGTCCCTTTTAAAAACTCATCTGATCCTGATCATCTCCCTTTCACTGAGATAAACAGATTTGTGTTCAGAGCTTTCTCAGAACTTTTTCAGTCCACCTTTGAGGGATTCAGACTTTTAAAATGTTTGACTTACTTCCATGTCCTTAAAAAAATGTGTAGTATGGTTTGATGTGCTTTGTTATTTTTCACATAAGAAACATGATGTACAAATAATTGTACAACTCATTTTTATAATTTAACAGTATGTGTTTGAGGCCTACGCATCTTGAGACATGTAGTCTAGTTTGTTCATTTTAATTGTCCTGTCCAGCTGTGACTGCATCATATTTTGTTTTTCTATTTCTCTACTGGGGAAATTTTTGTCATTGCAATTGCAATGAATATTTTGGCAACATTGTCCTTGAATATAAATGTTAGTGTTTCTGTTAGATTGGAAAACTTCAAGGAGAATCGCTGAGTGAAAGAGACTGTTCATTTTTAGGTTTAATAGGTACTGTTCAGTTTCTCTCCAAAGTGACCCTCTCGGTTATGACTTATACAAACAGCATAGGAGAGCTGCCAGTTCCCACAACTCACCAATATTTGGAGACATGTTCAATTTTTATATTTTTTGCCTGCTTGGTGGAATTAAAAGTGTCATCTTGTTGCTTAAATTTGTCTTTCCCTGTTTGCTATGGACATTAAATATCTTTTTAATTAATATTTGTATTAAGTACTTTTTGTGTATTTTCTTTTTTTTAACTGCTATACTGCTTGCTATATATATTGCAAATATTTTTCTTAGTCCATAGCTTCTCTTTAAATATTTTAATATTTTATTGAATTACTAAAAAAATTTTGGGGGTTGGAGATTTAACTTCAGTGGTAGAGCACTTGCCTAGCAAGGGCAAGGCCCTGGGTTAGATCCCCTGCAACCCCCCAAAGAAATTTATATTTTACAGGTTCTTCCATATTAAGTTTTCACATTTTTAAACATTTTTATTCCATAATAAAAGTTTCTTTACATCAATGTCATGAGATAATCTTTTATATTTTCTCTTAGTAATTTTAAAGTTTTTGCTTTTTTACAACATGATGGTACGAAGTATTTTTACTTCAAAACTATGGGTATATAAAAGCAGGAGAAACCACTTCCATTGCTTCCATTCCATTCCATTCCAATCCAGTGGTGGATCTACCTCTTTGGTCCATCAGTGTTACCAAATAGCATAAGGCTAGCAGTGGAAACCAATCCTTGTTGAGAACAAAGTTACTAGTTTTTCAAGTTAAATTCAAAAAGAGCCTGGTGCTTCGCATAAGATTCCTGGTCTGATCTCAGGTGACTCTAAAGCACTTCGACAGTCTTTACCAATAAGGTATTTGAGGGGGAATTTGGACAAAGACAGTGCTTGCTGAAAAGTATTTAGGCGTTTAGTACAGTATCTGATTCTCAATCCCAAATGTTAGAGGAAATGAAAGAGATGTGCCTATTGAAAATAAGAGGGTACAGAAAAATAAGTATCAGAGTCAAGTTCTTGAAGACTAAAGAAGGGATAGTTCTTCCTTGCTGGTCATAAATGGGTCAGGGTATAGTATGTATGGGTCTGAAGGGTGAATCTGGAAGGGTCACATCAATGCCCCATTTTTGTGTGAGCTTTTGAATTCTGGAAGATTCCAGTCATTTCCTGTGCCTTCACTTTGAAGAGAGAAACCAAAGTCAGCCATGTGACCCTCACCACGTGATAATACACCCAACCTGGAGATGTTAAATGGCAAAAATTGACATGAATGTTGTCAGAAAGAACGTTGCTCCTCCACAGGTTGAAGGGCTGTCCCTTTGTGACAGCAGCAGCTAAAGGAAAGCTGAATCAGTCTTTAAGAAAACTGACCTGGAACCAGACCAGTTAGAGTACAATTACATAAAGAGAATTTCTCACGCCTCTTTGTTTTGCTTGCTACTTGGAGAGTCTGGTAAGAGGATTTAGAGTTGAGGGAGTAAAGAGTTGTTAAAAAGAAAGAATGGGGGAAAAATAAGGATCACAGTCACTTTTTCACTCCATGCTGCCAGGTGTACAAATCCAGTATCTAAGAGGTGAATTTGCCAAATTCAAATTCAGTCACGCTTCACATTTGAGCTCTTAATGATTATGCCACTGTTCCATTGTCAAGAAAATTTCCTCCAGATTGCTGGTTCATATCCATTTTCAAATTAAGGATATTTCTTTTGAGTTTCTTCCTTTTAAGGGAATATATATACTGATTATTTTTTCCTTTCTTTCTTTGATGGACATTTGCATTACTTCCACCTCTTATGGACTGCTAAAAAACAATCAGTTGTAACTTTTATATTTTGACTTTTTCCCCTCTTATTTTTTTATTTCATCTTTTATTCCATCTATTTTTTTCCTTTCTACTTCTGAGCATCTTAAATTTTTTACTGTACATGTCTAAACTTTTTCTCTCACAATTTCTAGACTAATTAGACTGTGGTCCTGAGCTTTAATATGCTTTTGTACATCTTGATTCCTTTAGATCCTCCTCACAGACATATTCTTTCCATTTGCTATGGCAATAGTATCTATAATTGTATATTTAGATTGATAATTAAAAGTTTGAATTTTACAACAAATAAGTATGTAAAATTACTTTGCTTATCTTTTTATGTCATTACATCAGCATAGTTTTATTTTTCTTCCTGCTGGATTGTATATTTGGAGATTTTTCAGAGTTTTGGGTAATAAATGTTGTGAAGTCATATATATTTGAAAGTGCCATTATTTGCTTTTAAGTTTGAATGACAGCTTGCTTAAAAAAGTAGAATTCCAGGTTCAATTTTCTTTTCCTTCATTGGCTATCAGTTTCAAGATTTTGTTTGATTGCCTTCCTCTGTCTGGTGTTGTCAATGAGAGGAGACCCACAAACCTGATCCTTGTTTCTTTTCAAGGTGTGTGTTCTATTCCTCTTTGAGTATTTAAAATTGTATGCTAGTGGCTGTTAAGGTCCAAATGAATGAATGGACAACAAAAACTATGGATATACAAAAGCAGGAAGATCACTTCCAATGGTGGTAGCCAGCAATAGTGGCATGAAAAAGATAAAGCATGGATTAGACTGTGAATGATGATAGCAGTTAAATAAGAAGAAAATAATGAACATATTTCTGGCAATAAAAAAACTGTAAACACGACTTTCAACAGAGTATAAGAGAGAATAAGTGAGTTTGGTTGGATGAGGGATTCTGAAAGAACAGCAGGCATTAAGATTGAAAGAGCAGGATATAACCAGTTTCTGAGGAGCTTTACATTTCAGGATAGAGATTTAGGAATATCCAGTTGGTACAAAGACTTATTCAAGTGTGATGGTTCGGTTGGAATGTCAACTTTGGTATCCACCTGGGGCAGTGTGGAACACAGTGGTGGGTGTGTCTGGGTGGGTCACAGAGACCGTGGGCTTGGGGCCATATATCTGGTCCTTTGCCCCTTCCTTTCTGGCAGTGATCCCCTGCTCTGCTATCCTCCTCCATGAGCTGAGCAGCTTTGTTCCACCACTGTTTCTGCTTTGGAGCCAGTAGACCATGGACTGACTTCCCAAAACCATGAGCCAAATTAAGTCTCTCCTTTAGGTTGTGGGTGTCAGGAATTGTATCTCAGTGAAAAGAAAGCTGATAATCGATACTCTGAAACAAATATAACTGGTGAACAGGAAGTCAGTATATCAAGCATAAATGCTGAAAAAACTATTTCTAGAAAAATTACAATAATTAAACCTATTGAGGTCATTCCAGTGAAGGTCTAGAATGAATTTTTGATTTGTGAATTTAGTGAAAAAAATTAAGCCTATTTTCAGGAATATCCTACAGTTTGTCTCTGTTTTCCATAGAATCACCATTAGGATCTTATGCTGGCAACTAAATGTATTCCATCAAGTAAAATGGTTATTTTAGACTATGTATCAGGTTATATTTGAAGCCATTTCAGGTTTTAGGTTAAAACTAATTATCATATGGAATATCATTGGGTTAGAAAGTTTTTATCATGTACAAGAAAGATACTGGGATGAGTAAATATTTTTCAATGAATTAATAAAGTGTTTTTATTCAAAAATTCTTTAAAATAAAACTCTTCAAAGGTGGTTAAATTTACAACTTCTTAATTGATTTTGCTATATTATGGGTTTTTAAATGTATTCGTTTTGAAAAATCTCGAGCAGAAGAAATATTTTACCTATCCTACCTACTTGGTAGTCATTTAAAGTTTTGTGGGCCACATTCTTTCCTCAGAGCTACTTTCTGTCACTCCACTGAAGCAAGTGGAAACTTAGTTAAAATATCTGAGGACAAAATTTGGAATCACATTTGCAAACATATTGACTTTTTCTGATTCATGTCTTATTGAGAAATTGGACATTTAAATTGGCAAGGATTATCTGTAATAAAGCATTTGAACTTGATGCCACTTAGACATATAGGGAAAAGAAGAAAACTGTTTTACTGCAGGTTGCTACATTTCAAATTTTAATTTTCATTTCCCATGAAAAAATACAAAACTAGAGAATTAAACACCTCCATATTTTCACTACTGAGCTTAAAACTTTAAAAGGCATTGCAATTGCATGAATAATCTATATTTTATAGAAGCTGGAGCTCCAAGAGACTGGCAGAAAAGGGAGAGGAAACAGGGGGCATGAGAATGAAGAATGTATGTGAAATGTTGGATCCAAAAATCCTAAATAAATTAACCAAATACTCGTAAGATTAACTCAAATTATTTCACCTGTACATGTTCATTTTGTGAGAATTATGGCAAGGATTTTAAATATTTCTATTTGTTTGGTGTTGACATTACCATTTCAAAGGATTAGAGCAATGTGGTATCCTAGGCAAAATTAAGTGTCACGGAGACAAAGATCTCTGAGGGTTACTGCTTGTCATACTTACCCTGTGGCCCCCAGACTTTTAGTGACAAGGCACAGGTAGGGGATATTCAGTTCAGTTTTGTTGCAGATATTTAGGTTTTTTTTTTTTTTTTAATTTTTTTAATGTGGAAGATGTACTTGAAAACTAGCTGAAGAATGTAAGTACTATCATTTCAGTCGTTTAGATTGAGAAACATTTAAAAATAATGTAACTACAGTAGTACTGTTGAACGAATTGCTCCTCTATTTTTATAGGAGTATAAGTTACTACGAAATTTCTGGAAGGATTTTTTTTTCATGTCTTTTGTTTCTTAATTTTTAGAAATTTTAACTGCCATATAGTAATTACATATATTTATGGGCTACAGTGGGTAACTATCAGGTCAGGGTAATCGGCATACCCACCATCTCAAATATTTATCACTTCTTCTTTTTGTTCTTTTTTTTTTTTTTTTTTTTTTTTTTTTTTTTTTTTTTTTTTTTTTTTTTTTTTTTTTTTTTTTTTTTTTTTTTTGGTGCTGGGGATTGAACTTAGGGCCTGG
Source organism: Hystrix cristata (assembly GCA_004026905.1). Taxonomy (NCBI): domain Eukaryota; kingdom Metazoa; phylum Chordata; class Mammalia; order Rodentia; family Hystricidae; genus Hystrix; species Hystrix cristata. The sequence continues at coordinate 30,656 of PVJO010007729.1, read as the reverse complement.
TGCTTATGAGGCAAGCATGCTAACCACTGAGCTAAATCCCTAGCCTATCACTTCTTTTTGTTGGGAACAATTCAAAATCCCAATAGCTATGCTGAAATATATAATGAATTGTTGCCAACTATAGTTACCCTACTGTACTATAGGACACTCAAGTACAAGTCATTTCTCTTGTCCAGCTGTATTCCTGTCAACCATCTTTTCTCCATAACCCAATTTCTCTTTGCTTCCAAGGCTTTGGTAACCACTATTCTACCCTCTACTTGTGCAAAATCAACTTTTTTAGCTTATATGTATGTATATGAACAGTGTTCATCTGTCTATGCTTGTCTTGTTTCATTTAAAATAATGTTCTCAATGCTCATCCGTGTTGCTGGAAATGACAGTATATTTTTACCATTGAATAATTGTCCACTCTCTCTATATATATGTATGTATGTATGTATCTCATATTTTCATTATCCGTTCATCCATTAATGCACATCTAGGCCAATCACATATCTTGGTTACTGTGAATAATGTTGAAGTAAACATTTCTATGTGAACATCTCTTCCACATACTGATTTCATTCCGTGTGTGTGTGAGGGAGTGTATATATATTATTGCAATATACATATACGTATCAAGCAATAGTGGGACTGCGAGATTATCTGTAGCTATATTTCTAGTTTTTTGAGTAATCTTTAACCTGTTTTCCATAATAGCTGTGCTGATGTGCATTATTACTGCCCAAACTGTATGAGCGTGGCACTTTCTCCACATCCTTGTCAGCACTCGTTATTTTTTGTCATTTTGGTAATAGCCATTCTAGTTGGGGGTGAGATGATACCTCATTGTTTAGTTCTGATTCACATTTTTCTGATGATTAGTGCTGTTGAGCATTTTTAATATATATGTTGACCATTTGTATGTCTTTTGACATACAAAATGTCTGTTTAGGTCTATTGCCCACTTTTAAAATCAGATCGTGTGTGTGTGTGTGTATGTGTAGTACAAGGGACTGAACGAAGGCCCTTCTCATTGAGCTACATCTCTAGCCCTTTTTATTTTTTATTTAGAGACAAGGTCTCATTAAGTCTTGTTGCTCAAATTGGATTCAGCCATGCATTCTCCTGCCTCAGTCTCCCAGAGTGCTGGAATTACAGGTGTGTGCTACTACTCCTAATTCTCCTTCATCATTATTTTATAGTTTTTATTGTGGAATTCTTTCACCCTCTGAAGGAATTTTATTATTTGGAATTTTAGTTTTTCATATTAGCCATTATGAGATTGAATTCTTGATTTTTTTTTTTAGCTAATTTGTTATGGTATATCGAAATGTTATTGGTTTTTGTATGCTGATCTTGTATCCTTCAACTTTACTGAATTTATCAGCCCTAACAGTTTGGGGCTCGAGTCTTTAGTTTTTTTCTCTATCTAGGAACATGTTATCTGCACACTGGGATTGTTTGACTTCTTTCTTTCCTATTCAGAAGCCCTTTATTTCTTGCTCTTGTCTAATAGCTCTAGCTGGGACCTCTAGGACTATGCTATATGAGAAGGGTAAAACTGCGTATCCTTACTACATTAGCTGTTGGTTCGTTACATACAACTTCAGTTTTGTTAGGGTATATTTTTTTCTCTAATTTGTTGAAAGTGTTTATCATGAAAAGATGTTTAATTTTATGTGTTTCTTCTGCATCTCTTGAGCTGATCATTTGATATGTTTTCCTTCATTCTATTGATATGGTGCATCAATTTATTGATTTGTGTCTGCTGAGTCATCCTGGCATCCTTAAAATAAGTTGTGTGCATAATCTTTTTGAACTGATACTGACACTCAGTTTGTCAGTCTTTTATTGGGAGCTTTTGCACATATGTTCATCAGAGATAGAGATCTATAATTTTCTTATTTTTGTGTTGTGTCATTATCTGGTCTGGTATAGAGGTAATGCTGGTCTCATAAATAAGTTTGGATGAATTTAATCCCTTTCAATTTTGGGGGATAGTTTGAGACGAATTAGTTTTAGCACTTCTTTAAAAGTTTGGAGTGCCGGGCGTGGCACATGCTTGTAAACCCAGCACTTGGGAGGCTGAGGCAGGAGGATCACCACGAGTTTGAGGCCTGTCTGGGCTACATAGTGAGTTCAAGGCCAGCCTGAACTACTTAGTGAGATCCTGTCTTAAAAAAAGAAAACAAAACCAAAAGTTAGGCAGATTTCATCAGTGAAGTCATTATATTCTGGGCTTTGCTTTTTGGGGAGACTTTTTTTTAACCTAGGTTAAATGCCATTGCTTGTTAATGGTCTATTTAGGTTTCTTATTTTGTATGGTTCAATCTCCCTAGGTTATTTGTGTCTGGGAATTTATGCATTTCTTCTATATTTTCTAATTTGTTGGTGTATAATTGTTCATGAGTCCTTAATGACCCTTTGTACTTCTTAGTGTTGTGACGTGTCCTGTTTCACCTCTGATTTTAATTATTTTCTCCTTTTTCTTGGTTAATCTAGCAAATGTTTGTTGATTTTCTTTAGTTTTTCAGAAAGCAAACTTTTTTTTCGTTGACCAATCTGTGCTGCTCTTTCAGTTTCAATTTTATTTCTGTTATATTTATATTATTTATTTTGATTTTGGTTGGTTCGTGCTTTTGTAGTTCCTTGAGGGGCTTGTCAGGTTGTTTGAAATACTTCTACATGTTTTAAAATGTAGATGCTTATTGCCATGAACTCTCCTTTTGTGGTATCCCAAAGGTTTTTGTGTGCTGTGTTTCCATTCTTACTGTCCTTTATTTACCTTTCCGTTTCTTCACTGTTAGTTACTCAGGATCATATTTAAATTGCATGTATTTGTACAATTCTTGCAGTTGCTTCTGGTTTTTTTTTCACTGTGATCACAGACAATATGTATTTTGATTTTTAAAAATGTATGGAGACTTGTTTTGTGAGTGAATATATGTTTATGCTGGAAAATGTTCCACATACTGATTAGAAGAATGTGTATTCTGTAGCTGTTGAACAAAATGTTCCAAAGATATCTGTTAGATCCATTTGGTCTATAGTGCGGTTTAACTCTCTTTGTGGGGATAATATGCCACTATTGAAAGTGGGGTGCTGAAATCCCCAACTTACTTTACTAGACTCTTTCCATTTAGAGCTAATGACAATTGCTTTATATGTATTTTATTTGCACAGTATTGGCTGCATATGTATTTATAATTGTTATATCCTCTTTTTTAGTTGATCCTTTTGTCATATAATGACCTATGTCTCTTTTACAGTTTTAGAATTGAAGTCTGTTTATTTTATATAAATATAGCTACTTTTGCTTGCTTTTGTTTTTTGTTTGAGTATTTTTTCCATCTGTTCAATTTAAGTGTATGTATATCTTTACCAGTGAAGTGAGTTTCTTATAGGGACCATATAGTTGGATCTTGCTTTTTTAAAAAAATTAATTCATATCATTGAACCAGGAATTTAACCTGTTTACATTCAGGGTCATTACCGATAGATAACAACCTATTTCTGTTATTTTTGTTGATTATTTTTTATAGACTTTGTTTATTTCTCTCTCTTATTATTTATCTTGATGGTGTGGGTTTCTGTAGTGATAAGTTTTAACTTTTCCCTTTGTCATTTTCGTGCTTATTCTACCACTGTGTTAAAAACTTCAATTTTTCAGTTTTAGATACTTCCCTCAGTATTTCTTTCAAAGCCAGTCTAGAGGTGAAAAATTCACTTTGTTGCTTTCTTGTCTGAATAAAAGAACAAAACAAAACTTTATTTCTCCATTTCTGAAAGATAGTTGCGCTGGGTATAATTATTTTGGGTGACAGATAGAAAAATTATTTTTTTCTTGTAATACATTTTCTTCTGTTCTGCACAATTTCTGCTAAGAAATCCACCGTCAGTCTAATAATGATTCTGTTAGATGTGGCTTGACGTTTTTCTCTTGTTGCTTTCAGAATTCTCTTTGTCTTTGACTTTTTGCAACTTGATTAAAGGGTATGTCTGAGAGAGGACCTCTTTGGTTTCAATCTAATTTGCAGTTATTTGGGTTTCATGAATTTGGATGTCCCTCTCTCTCCTGAGATTTGGGACGTTTTTAGCTATTATCTCATTGAATATGTGTTCTGCACATTTCTCCATCACTTTGCCTTATAGTAAAGCAAATATTAGTTTGCCTGATGATGTCCCATAAGTCTCAGAGCTTTTCTTAATTCTTTTTCATTCTCTTTTCCTTTCCTTTTGTTCACCTCTGTGTTATTCAAAAGATCTATCTTCAGGTTTAGAAATTCTTCTATTTGGTCTAGTCTCCTATTCTGGTTTTGAATTTTTTTGTTTAGATTTTACTCACTGGAGTCTTCAGCTGTAGGATTTGTTTGGTTTTTTGTCATGTTATCTATCCCTGTTGAATTTCTCATTCAGATGATGGTTTTCTTAATTCCATTATATTGTCTGTATTATCTTGTATCTTGCCAAGTTTCCTTAATTGTTACTTTGATTACTTTTGTGGCATTTCATAAACTTCCTTTTTGGGTTCTGTTACTGGAGAATGCTTGTGTTTCTTTGGGGGAGTCATGTTTCATTGATTTTTCGGTTTTTAGTATCTTCACAATGATATTGTTGTACATAGGGCAACAGTCATCTTGTCAAATTTTCACTTTTTTCTGTAGGGAGAGACTTTTGCCTATTGTTTGAATATGGTGCATTAGTACTGATTGGACTCAGCACTGTGGTTTTTGCTTAGTTTCTTCAGCTATAATCCTCATCAGTGATTTCTTGGTTGTGTCATGAGCCTGGACTGCAAGTATATGTAATTATGGTGATAACACCACGTAGTTTTGGTAGGACTGGAGCTGCCCACTGGGTTCCCTGTTGGGTTGGGATCACCAAATATGGTACCAAAATATGACACCTTGGCATTTGAGGAAATCCAAAAGACAGGAAGGCTGTTCTCTGATTATTCCACGTCTTTTACTATTAAAGCAGACCACAAAAGCTAGGAAGGATTCTGTGACATTCTTATGAAGCAAGTCTTAAGGTCCCCACTTAAGAAGTACTCACCAGGCTAGTTTGTGACCACTGGTCAACGTAGTAAGATCCTACCCCTGCAAAAAATGTGATAGTCCATATCCAGAGCAAAGGATAATCCATATTTCTGAGGACACAAAGACATGGAGTAGGATCTGAATAGGCCTTGCTCAATTCTCCCTAGATTTTTCTTTCCATTAGATCACACTCCCATTGTCCAATTACATTCTCTACAACTATACACTCCCTACTTCTTCATTGAATCTAGCCTTAAAAAAATACACAACTTTACATGTCTCTTTGGGTCTGCACTTTATAAAGGATCTCATGTCACATAGAACTTACTAAACAAATTTATATGTTGTCCTCTTGTTAACTTGTCTTCTATCACATGGTTCTCAGCCATGAACCTGCCGAGCAGTGCGGAAAAGAGAATTTTACATTTCCTACAGTTTCAGGCCACCACAAAAAGATGACTGAGATACCTTACTGGCTCTGAAGCCTACAGACAAGATCCTGTGGAAAGTGACAAACACTCTAAAGAGGTAAAATCCTTATTGCTGCTGAGACAAGATACCTGAGATAACTTAAAAGCAGGAAGATTTATTCTGTATTTGTTTTGGTTTTAGAGTTTCAGTTTATGGTTGGTTAGCTATCTTGTTTTGGGTATGTGAGGCAGAACATCTTGGTGGGGGAGCGTGGTGGAGCAAAGCTGCTCACTGGTAGCCAGAAAGAGAGGGAGAAGGGTGAGAGAGAGAGAGAGAACGAACTGGAGGGGTCAGGGTTCCAATAGGCCCTCAGTGCCCAGTGACTTAACTGTTTTCAGTGGGCCCTACTTTTAAAGATTTCAGCTCCCCGTAGTGTCACAGGATGGCAATGAAGCCTTCAACACGTGGCCTTTGATGGACATTTTAGATCCAAACCATAACACTTAACAAGGTCACCTCTGACTGTCTGCAATGTTGGTTTGAGACAGGAAGGTTCCTTCCTTTCCAAATCCAAATTAGCAAAAGAGTCATTGACTCTCCTTTTGACCCTCCCTCTGGTTAAATCTGGTTTCGAGTATCGGGTAGCTGTTGATCTTTTCCCTCCCAGAAATAGCCATTGCTTTCCTTTTTGTTTTGTGTTCAGCACTCCGCTTTGCCTTCTTCCTCACAAGGCCTCATAAGTTGTCAGTTTTGCATGTACAGTCAGCCAACTTCAGCTTGGAGGCCTCAAGAATATGTCCAGACAGACCTGTAGGTTGCATCTTATTTGCAGCTAATCCGTCCTGAAAATCACCAGCTCTTGAGGGTGAGGATGTTGTGTGTCTATCTTTCCTATCTTTGGGGGTGGTTCTGGGTCTTAAGAGGCCTTTGTCTTCTAAAATTTTCTTTCGAAGACATCTCTTGCAGCCTTGATTATAAAAAATTTATTGTCTTTAGTTCTGATTCACTTACTAGAGACCTTTGGTTTATAAGAAAAAGAAAGGAATTCAATATTGCAGAAATATTTACTGTTTGTCCTTGTTGAAACCTAATCATAACATAAGGTCTGAAAAGAACTTATTTATTTTCAGAGCTTTATGGTCAGAAGGTGACTTAACTGGAAACTGATGCACACATGCGTGCACGCGCTCGGGCACACACACACACACGTAAATGACACTATTTAAGGTTTCTCTTTCCATTGGATTCCCATTCTCTCACGGGAGTGGCTGAGACTTCCTTTTCCAGTCTTAGCTGACTATGCTCCTCTACCTCTGCCTACTGTCTTCCGGTTGGAACTTCAGTGGGGCTCCTGAGGCGTGACAGTGTGGATATGAAGGATCTAGACAGGTTTGGGGTTACTCTAGGTGTTCACTACATAGATACCTAACATTGGCTTCCTCCTCCCACAGTCCTTCAGCTTCCTGCTACCCTTTCCTACTGTGCCCCAGGAGCAGCACTGACTTGTGAGATGACCACTGACTTATCCTTCAGCTTTTCTTCTTAAAATGCATCTCAATTTAGTTCCAACAATCTGTAGATTTGTTCTCGTTAAAGGATTTTATGATTTATCTACTGCGTAGATACGCATGGCAAAAGAGATGAAAGAAAATTTAATATCTACATCCTTTTAGGTTTCGGGATTGTCTTCCAGGTGCTAGTACAGTTACAAACAATGGAGCTAAGGGAGTCAGTCTCTTCCCGCCGTCTACTTCTAAACAGTACCCTGCGTGTTCCTGCTCCCACTGTCCTAAGAGGAGGGGACATAAAATAACAAAAACCCAGGTGGTCTCCCATGCTCTAGGTGAGAGCACATGTGCATTGGATCTCCTGCCCTGACCCTCCAGTCACCTTTACCCGACTCCCACCTCATATTACAGGTTCACAAATACGTACTTCATGTCATAAATATCAGTAAGATCAGAGTGAATCCTGGGACAAGCCTGAGTGCGCAGGGTCTCAAAGATGACTCAGCACCCTGTCAGTCACCCCTGTCATTAACACCAGAGATGCAGGTGGAGGCCCTAAGTCGAGGGGCCTGCCTTTAAATTCCGAAAGCCTGATTTGCCTGTGCTTTTTGTTGCTCTGTTGCTGTTGCTACTTTTGTGTGCTGTGACCTGTGTGCGGTGATTTTCCGTGAGCCTGGCACCTTTCTCTGTCTGTGCTATATCTTTTGTTAGCACGGACTTACCCTGAGCGCAACTTCCCATGATCTTCAAGAAATGTAGCTGCTTGCCACTTACTGCTGAGTATACACTTGGCAGTTCCTTCCTTGTTCTACACAAAAGCCTGGAGTATTATTGGCCAGTTCCATGGCAACAGTGCCCTTGCTACTACAGATCAGTGTTGATGAGAGATGATTTCAGAGAAAGAACTGGACACCACTACTCTTCATTTCATCGTAAAGGATGTTTTCTTGTTCTTTTCTTTCTTTTCCCATCTTCCTTCTCTCTCTCTCGCTCGCTCTCTCTCCGTCTTTTTTGTCGCTTCTATTTTCGAGTCATAAATATTTATTATCTTCTTTAGAAACTTGGTTTTATAGTCATTTACTACAAAATACCTCTGACTCAGGAAACTGAAAATAAATAAATCTTAGTCTTTTCCTTTCTTTTCTCTGAGGCTTTTATTCTATCATGGCACTTAGGACAGTCATTAATAACTGACTACACAGTCAAAAGAATTCAACAGTATGTGTGGTAAAATAACTAATTAATATAGAATTATAATTCAAATCTTCCCTGAATTGAAAAAACAAGATACAGGTAAAGTACATCAGTTTGAGTTCAATAGGGAGGATTTTCTTTACGCGTATCTGTGGGAGGAAAAAACCTCCAAAAGCAAATTTGAAAATAAGGAGGAAAGTGTTTGGAATATTTTTTCTCATGTCAAGATAATGCAGTATTTTCTAGAATAAGTAAATCAGGTCCATGGTAGTACTTTAAATATCAGTCTTTTGATTTTCTTATTTTTTTAAGACTAGATTTAAACTTCTGATATAAAGCAGACCTTTAATTTCCCGTTTTTCAAAGATAATACTGAAAGGTCACTCTAGCTTTTAAAGTTTTAAGAAATGAGTCACTGTACTACCACTGTCTTATAGGCTTCAAAATCAAATATCCGGTCAGTATTGCTCATTTTGATTTGGCAACTGTATCATTTTTCATGTGTTGTTACGGAACTTATTATGAGAAGCTTTTCATTACTGGTTCCCATGTTTTAGTTAGATTTTCAGAATGCTGCATTTCATAGTTAAAAAGAACAAGGTGTACCGTAATGAAATACACCGTTTATGTCAAATCTCTGAGCAAGATTCATAAAAGATTTGGAAAGTTTCTCATTGTGTAATTTCAGATTTTGCCTTCAACACTCAGGTATTTATTTTTACCATTTCCTAATTACTCATCTTACATTCAGGAAGATGAGCATTCTGGAGCTGGGAGCCTTGTTCCCCAGAAACACAGCACACAACCGAAAGACACTGCCTGCCAAAGCAGGGGGCATCAGTGAATGAGGGTTGTATCAGACTAAAAGCAAAAAAATACTTCTTTTTCTCTCTAATGATCAAAACCTGTGGGAACTTCTGTGCCCAAAGGGACATGGCAGGCCATGTGACTGAGAACCCAGAGTGGTTGGAGGCTGTCAAAAAGGCTGTGTCTGATAGAGCACTGACTGCCCTGGGGAAAATGCCAGCTCCTGCAGTCCAGATTGTGGTCTGGTTCCAACCAGGCCCAGTGGTTCTGGTCTGGCTGGGTTCTGGCTCTGGTTCAAAGGACCCTGCACAAAACCTGCTTATGCAGATCTTATGAGGCACAACCAAAAGCAAAATGAGGTTAGACTCCTCATAGACTAGAAAAATCTCAGATCGTCCTCAAAACTGACTCTCATTCCAGAAATATTCATTGAACACTTACTATATGTTTCAAAACTATGTAAATCCAAATTCCCCCAAACCTAGCGTTTTATTTATTAATTCATTTCCCCATACAGAAACTGGATATAAACTTTTATGGCAAATCAAAGGAATCAAAGCTCAGTCATTAGGGCATTGTTCTTTCCTCGTCTGGCAAAGCTACTCTTCTTAGATTCAGTTATTCTATTCCTTAGAATCTTCAAATATTTCTACTACATTTTTTTTTCCTGCTGTAATCGTTTTCCATATTTTTATTTTCTTTCTTTCTTTCTTTCTTTTTTGAGACACACTCTCCCTATGTAGTTGAAGTTGGTTTTGAATTATGTATCCCAGGCTGGCCTTGCATGCGATGGCAATCCTCCTGTCTCAGCCTCCCAAGAGCTGGGATTACAGGCATGTTCCACTACATCCTGGATCTTTTTTTTTTTCTTTTCTTTTTTCCATTTTCTATTCTTAAACCAAAATCTTCTACTTAGGACCTGTTTATGTTGAAGGTTCTCATGAGTCCTGAATTAACAGAGAACATTTCCACGGTGTGCGTGTACTTTAATTTTGTCGAAATTATGTGAGTGATTTTAATGATTTAGGAGAACATCAGATTGTTGCCAAGAGAAGACCTCCTGGTAGAAAATTATCAAAAATATCAAGATAAATGAGTAGGGCTCATCCTTTTGAGGATGCGATGGGCCCATAAAGCTCCTGCCCAGCCTAGATTTATTAAAAACACTAAAGCAAGGCTTGTGGCGGCTGATTTCCTCCTGAGACGCCAGCTCCCGCTCCTACGTGGGGATTCTCTCCCAGTGTCCCACGCGCCCCAGGTGGTATAACAGCTTTGTGATTTTCAAGCTAAGGGAGGGCTCAGGACTAGTGTGTCCTCGGAAGAGTAAAAACTTCCTAGGGCTTCCGCAACCTTCAAAGCACTAATTTCTAGTGCTTTGAATAATGCTTAAGTTATTTGCGACACATTTTCAACTTGAAATAGATTAGCTGCAGGCTGTGCATCCCTCTGCACGTTAATGAACCCCCTTTCTGATGCTCTGTGGGTTCAAACCTCTGAAGCAAGCAGGAAGAACGCAAAGATGCACACCAGCAGTGTGGGAATCACGGAATTTCCTGGGCCTTGAGCTCACTTTCCAGTCAAGTTGTTTTGGAGGCGGCAGCGTCCAGCTGTGTCAAGGCCCGTTTGTTTTGCATCTGAAGGGAAGCTAGCCGCCGAGCCGGGGAAAGGCAGGCTTGGTAACAGTTCAGTGGGGCAAGGTCTGAGGCCCCGGGCTAGACAAAGGCGCTCCTGGCCCGTGCGGGGATCCCGGCTACGCCCGGGGGCGCCAGGCCGCAGGTCCGCGCCCGGCGCGGGTCCGAGCCGCCAACTTCGGGCCAATCAGCGCGCGGCGTCCCCGCGCCCGCAGCGCCCGGCCCGCGCCCCCGCGCCCCCGCGCCCCGCGCAGCAATGGCAGCGGCGGCTGGCGGCCGAGCCCGACCCGGGACGAGGAGGGGCTGAGCCGCGGGGGATCCTGGAAGGATCGGCGGGGAGGTGGGGATTCTGGGAGGAAAACTCCATTTCCTCCTTCCCTGCCGGCTTCTCCCCAGCACCCCGAATTCCGAGGTGTCGCCTCCGGGCGGGCCGCGCGACCGGGACCATGCTGGGCATGTACGTGCCGGACAGGTTCTCCCTGAAGTCCTCCCGGGTGCAGGACGGGATGGGGCTCTACACGGCCCGCAGAGTGCGAAAGGTGGGTTACCCCGAGCGGCCTGCGCGCGCTCTGCGCTCCCGGTCGCCCCCGCACAGGGCTGGGGGCGCCCGCTTCCCCGCCACAGCAACACCCGGGCTGGGCCGGGGCAGCTGCGAGGCCGAGCTCGCAGGCCCACGTCTCTGGGGCTGTAGTCTCCTCGGCCTCCCTGCAGCAAGACGTCCTTCCTCTCTCGTGCAGGAAGTGATGGGACGCAGCCTCCCCCCTCCTCCGTGCGGTGCGAGCTGTACCCCTGCCTTGCGGAGGCGCGCGTGGGCGGTGTCCCCGCAGCGCACGCAGCAGCTCTGCAGGCGCTGCGCCGCCCGGCTGCAGGATGCTCGGATGTGGCCCGGAACTACGCTCTTCCATGGGGTGGGGGGAGGGGGGGAATCCAGAGCGCAGCTCAGCGTGGACCTTGGGATCCCAGCCAGAGGTCCTTCCCCGTCCAGAATGGTGATGTGGCTCCCAGGAGGTGCCACCGCGATGATCTGTGGATCTCAGATTCTTTGTCGTTCTGAATTTTTCTCTGACTTTGGATCTTTCCTGCCAGAAATGGGGAGGGTTGAGATCAGGCAGATGCCTTGCACTGTCCATACCAGAAGAGCCCAGGAATGCTGGCTGTTGAAAGCACAGGCCTGGGAAGAGTCGGGAACATTGCAAATTATTGGGTTTAAAGTTATAACCTTATAATACAGTAACTTGTGTTATGGTTGTTCCATAGGAAATGTGAGTTCTGGAACGTACAAGCAATGGTGAACCAAGGGAGGGTGCGCGAGCCAGCATTTAATGAGCAGATGCTTTGTGCCAGGGTGCATACTTGGTAGTTTACTTGTATTAGTTGTCTTCAGCACCACAATCCATGAAGATCAATTTTAGTCATCACTTAAGATGCGAGAAAACAGAAATTGTGCAGATACAATTTTTTTACTTGAGACAAGGTCTTGCTATGTAGTTCAGGCTGGCCTTGAACTCGCAGCGATCTTCTTGCTTGAGCCTCCTCAGTGCTGGGATTACAGGTGTGCACCAGCATGCCCAGCTAAGCTTCAACTCCCTTACTTTCCAAAGGCTGGGACAAAGCTAAAGCCATATAGCAGATATTAGCAGAATTGCAAGCTGAAGCTATCATTGCATCCATTACCTGTTAGTGTATCGTCAGTCTCAATTCTTAAAGTATATTTCGAGTTACTTTAGGTTTAACTGACCATAAACCAGGGGAGTCTGAGAAGATAATTATGTCAGCAGCTGTATTAAGGACCTTATTTAAAAGTTTTCTAGTTCTCTGGTTTTTTTTTTTTTTTTTTCCCCTCTGATGGCGCTGAGAATCGAACCCAGGGCCTCATGCATGCCAGGAGAGCTCTCTACCACTGAGCTGCATCCCTAACCCCATGTGTTCTCTATTCTAAACAAAGTTGAAACTATAGATATACGTGTTGGAAATTACAGATGTTTTTATCATACTTTTATAACAAGTATGCTTGTATAACACTTCTGTTTTACAAAATGATTGCAATTCAAGCCATCTGTTGATTTCAGATTCAGAGAATTGAATCCAGACTGAGTTTAGGGAAATCTTGCTGGAAATGCCACCCTCTTCACATTCACCAGGTCGACTTGGGATTCCCTTTTTTAATAGGACTCCTTAATTCTTTTCCAGACCTGGTCCTTTTTTGCAGTGTTTTGTAAGAGGTGTTCCTGCCGCCGATTTGCCTAATTCCCCGGTGCTACCATATACCAAAGTCTTGCAAGTGTTTTCTTCAAAGTTATATGTTTTTGTAAACCTGTTGCCTCGAAATGTTTTGTTTTTTCATTGTAAAATCTATATAGCAGCAACAACAAAAAAGGAAACCTGAGAGTCTGTTGGGAAGCCCCTGAGCAGAAAGGCCAGAGTTCATTCACACATCTACACATTGTAGTTTGCTAATGATAAGAATTAAAAAGAAAAAAAAAAGAATTAAAAAGAGTACAGTAGATCCTTTTCGCACATCACGTGCCAGATCTCATTCTAAGTGTGATCTCATGACCAGTTTTATGCTTCAGTGAGATATGAAATGAATGCAAAGTATCATGCAGATTAATTAAATTAAGTTGCTCAAAGCTAATGCATTAAGTATACATACAAAGCAATAAAAAACACCTCACTATATTACAGTTTTTATATTGTAATCATTTTCCTCCCAACTGGCTTATGTGATTAACCTATGGGTGGGGGTATTTGACACTGTGCTTGCCCCTAAAAAGTGGAAACATAATGCATAAGGTCCTTCAAGCTCTCAGATTCTGTGGTTATAAGATTAAAGTGAAAAATATACTACCACCAGCCTTCCTTCCTTTTATTTATTTATTTTTGCAGTACTGGGGATAAAACCCTTTGGTTTCAGAAACCCTGGGCCTTTGCACTGAGCTATATCCCCAACCCTTTTTATTTTTTAATTTGATACAGGTTTCTACTAAGTTACTAAATTGCCTGGGTAGGGTTGAATTTGCAATTCTCCTGCCTCAGCCTCCCAGAATGCTGGAATGTGCCACCATTTCCTGCCTCTTCCTTCCTTTTAGATCAACTTAATCTGCAGGTTTTCTGTGGCTTTCCCAGAATGCAGGCATGTGCCACCATTTCCTGCCTCTTCCTTCCTTTTAGATCAACTTAATCTGCAGGTTTTCTGTGGCTTTCCCAGAATGCAGGCATGTGCCACCATTTCCTGCCTCTTCCTTCCTTTTAGATCAACTTAATCTGCAGGTTTTCTGTGGCTTTCAGTCATTTAATTATTCAGGTGTGGCAGGTAGTGTGCTGGACCCTGGAATATCCAGGTGAGCCAGACTGGTCTTTGTAAGGAGCTTGTTTTCTGTGTGGGGAGATTGGTGGTGAACAAGTGAAAAAAAAATTACCAAAGAATATGATAAATTAAATGAAGGAAATCAATAAGGAGAAGCATTAGAGAGCAAGAATGATGGGCGTGCTTTAGGGATGACCTCTCACGGGAGCTGATTTCTGAAGGAGCTGGGTCATCCAGGAGAACAGCTGGGCAAGGAAGTTCAGAGAGCTTGGACTAAGCAGAAGTGTGGGGGACAAGGGGAGTGTATGGATTCGCGGTGCACTTTACAGTTCCAAACTTGTCTTCCTGTGGATTGAATGAGGCAGGGGCATTCATTGACTGAGTTTTTGGCTTGACTGATTGGGTGATCTTGGTGTGGTGTTTTTTGCTTACATGTAAAGCGTACCATATTGGAAACCAGTATTTTGCATCAAGTTATGTTGGTGAAAGAACATGAAAAGCAGCAGGTATTTCCAAAGCTCCTGATAGAAACAGGACAGTACAGTGTACCCTGGTGAAGTCTTGGTTCAGAGTTCCAGGCCTCAGTCATTGGTGGATTTTTTCTTAGAACCTAACTAGTAATTGTTCTGGGAAACCCGTGCAATTTCGAAGAAACCACAAATACTATATTCTCTGCAATTGTTTTTTTTTTTTTTCTTTTTTTTTTTTTCCTGGCGAGAGGTTTGCAGGTAGCCAATCTGAGAGTGTTATTCAGTTCTTGCTGCTGATTAGTTGCTGCCCTGTGACCCGGAAGATGGACCAGCATTCCACATCTTAACAGGTTGCTATACGGCATGTAGCTATCTCTAGTGTTTTCAGTTTTGTTCTTCTTGAAGCCCTAATATCCCTAAGGTGCCACCAAAACGGCCTGCACCTTCTAAGGCTTCTGACCATGAACCTAAGCCCAGAATAGCCTTAAGACACTCCAGGAGAAGGTTGAACTGTAGTACCCATACATTTTACTGTATAGTATTTTTATTAAATTATAACAGTATTTTATACAGTATTAAATTACATAACTGTGGGAGACATAGCATAGAGTTTAAATGATAAAAAGTAGGCATTTATAGGCATTTTTCTGAAATTCATGCTTTTTCACAAATCTTGGGTGCTCTGGGAATGTAACCCCCGTGAATTTTGGGAGTCCACTATACACTAAACAATGCTGATGAAAGGACTTAATTTTTTCTGTACCACAGAATTTACAACCATGCCAGGAAAGGAAGCATGCTACAAAGACAAAAATGTTTTTAAGTATATTAAATGACCAAGTTTATATCATGTGTGTGGACTGGTATTGCCAGACACTACATCAGGTGGCCGCTTTACAGGATTAGTAAGTTTCAGTCTGCTGGGGGAGACACAGAAGTGAATAGTTTCCGTACAGTCTGACTGGTGCTATATGATGGACAGCTGAAGGGTTAAGAAGAGGGTCAACTGCTTATCGTCACAGTCTGCCATAAAATGCTGGGGAATCACAAAAGTCTTTGTGGAAGAGGCAAATTTTATGGGGGCTGTAATTTTGTCTTATTTGTTGAGTACATACATTGTTTCATTTGACTCTTTCATTAACCTTATGAAGTAGGTGCTGTTATTATGTCCGTTTTCAGATGAAGAACTGGAAGCAAAGAGAGTTTGGCCAGTGTGACAGTAAATGATGGACCTGACTTTGATTTCCGCCTGTCTGATCAGCTGTCTGTTGATCAGTTTGGAATGAGCTGAATCACTTACAGGTAGAATTTTTGAAAATAAAATTGGAATTGTCCCTAAAGATCTAGACCTTGTACCAGACTGAGGAAGTTGCTTAGACATTTCCACAGGGAAGCAAGTGGCAGCATTGTGAAGTCTGGGTTTTCTGTTTGCGTTTGTCGTGTGTTGTCTCCTTTTATTGTATGATAATCTTAAGCGGTTAATTATTATCTCCAATTTACAGCTAAGAAGCTTGCACAATTATTACTTCTAGTCAGGTTTTTGGTAGTTTTCCTTTTGTTGACCTTTCACGTTTTTCTCTCCTTTTCAATCCATTCTTCATTATGGGCTAAAGTCTTACCTGATTGCAGAGATCATTATTGTCCTATCCAGAAGCACTTTAAAGTGCTTGCTTACCTTTAATGTAGCACTAAAACTATTGCCAAGGCCCAGTGTCCCTAACTGAACACACATGAGCCGTAGTGAATGCAGCTGTCTTCCTGGCTTTCTTCCCACTCAGCTCTTCCTTTTCGCTGAGGAGCTCCTGATAGAGTCCTAGTTCAGTCTCTCCCGACACTCTGGAATCTTGTCTCAAGGCGAGAGTTAATGACAACACTGAGGTGTTAATTTCCTATTACTGCTATAACAAATCTTCGCAGATTGAGTGGTTTAAAACAACCCAACTGATTCTTATGGTTCCAGAAATTAGAAGTGTAAAATGGGCATGGCTGGTTTTTTCCCCAGTGTGAGGGAAAATCTATTTCCTGCCTCTTGTGGTTGCCTGGTGGCTGTCCCCATTCCTCAGCCCCACATCATTTTAACCTCTCTTTCTCTTGTCGCTTTGCCTTCTTTAGCTCTGACCCGATTGCCGCCCCCTTATGAGGACGCATGTGATGGAGAACACTCAGAAGAAACTCCCTATCTTAAGATTAATGCCATCACACCCGCAGTGTACCTTTTCCAGTGTAAGGTAGTATACAGATCCTGGACATGGATAGGATGTGGACGTCTTTGGTGGGCCATTTTCAGGCTACCAAGGCTTCAGAGTCTACTTCCTTCTTGCCCAGGTCAGCTGGACTATTTCACAGTGACTAAGCAGAGTGAGTCGGTTCTCACACACTCATCTCCATACGGTGCACCCCTTGTGAATAAGCTGTTTTGATCAGTATTCTGCTTTGTTTGCAACACTGATTCCTGTGGTAAAGGCTGAGTGAGTGCTTCTTTCAGAAGGAGGAAGAGAAAGTATATACATTAGCAAGAAACACTCACTAGAAATAGAGTAGAAATACTGATTGTGTTCCAAATAATAATTTTCATGAGAGCTAAAGAAGCAGTGTAATTGGCATATCATTATTTGGCAGGTGAGGACACCGAGAGCAGAGAGTCACACAGACTTGCAGCTAACAGCTGCCTCTTTAGTTCCTGTGCCTCCCACAGTACCAATTCTCTGTCCTTCAAACCACACCTGAAGGGTTTGTAGTAGAGACGTTTAGTGAGGTAAAATCCCGAGTAAAAAGTACCTGAAATAAAGGTTTTATGCTCAGTTTGTAAAAACAGTAAGATTTTTGAAAAAGCAAGGCGAAGTTATACAGGTTATAAACAACAGCAACAACAGCAGCAAAAACGTGGAAATGAAAAAAGCCCTAAAAAGAAAAGTAAGAGCAAGCAGAGGAAAAACTACCATGCATAAGAGTAGATTTTGTGAAAGAAGATGTTTGTTGATCAGTTTAGAAGGTGACTCTGCTGAAGAAACAACGGAGTTTTACATCAGGGCTAAAATCCTGCCAGTGGATGTTTATTTGCATTTTCTGGTGGCTAGTGATAACCCATCTGAAAGCATAAATAGAGGAAAAAAAAAAACCCATTGCGCCCACCTTGTGTACTATCTCTACGCTGCCCTCACATATCCACACTTCATGGTGACTCAGTGCAGCTTTGTTTGCTGCTCTTACTCCACATGCCTAACTAATCCACTGACACTAATGCCTTCCCCAAAACTTTATCTTTTATTTTTTGTGATGATAGTAGATACAGTTAATCAATTCGTCAAATATTTGTGCAGCAGTTGCAGCTGTTTGACACTGTCCTGGTAGTGAGTGACGAAAAGGGCGAATAACAGAGATGACAGCCACTGGGTGGCTTTTTCAGTTATTAAAGTCCTGCAAGAGTCTGCAAAGGTGCCATTATTATCCCTGATTTATAGAGGAGGGAGGGAGCCAGTGTCAAAGACAATTCCTTCAGTAATGAATGGATTCGTCAGAATTTGAATTTAGGTTGTACTGGTTACAGGTTGAGTGTCTAAGACTGAAATTTGAATTGCTCTGAAACCTGAAACTTTCTGAATGTCTGTAGGACACCATAGGGGAACATTCCATCCCTGACCTTCCATGATGAGTTACAGCCAAAACACGGGCACACTAATGATTTTGTATGAAATTACCTTCAGGTTATATGTGTAAATGTATATGAAGCATAAACGAATTTTGTGTTTAGACTTAGGTCCCATCCTAACCATATCTGGTTATGTATGTGTACATATTTCAAAATGTGAAAAAATTCTAACTCCAGAACCATGCTGGACCCAAAGATTTTAGATAAGGGGTACTTGGCCTGTAACCTTTTCACTAAAAATATTTTTCTGCATAATCAGCAAATGGTGAATCCACAAGTACAGACACACAAACACACTCACATACCTAAAACAGTTATTTTACAGAAATGGAAAAGGAGTTAGACTCAATCGACTCTCATTTCTCATTAATTATGTTTACTGTTGTGGAAATCCTTCTAATTTACCTACTTTGGCTCTATTGTTTTTAGCAATTTAATACATTCTGTGCTGCAGATATGGGATAGTTATCATTTATTGAAGTCTTATTTTATAAAATCACCCAGTAAGTCTTTATCACAGTGTATGTCAATATCTGTACTATTCCCTTTTGGATACAGTAGTGAAGAAAATAGATACTCTGTGTCTTCTGGGATCCTAGTGAGAGGAGACAGAAAATGGTACCCTATGGGCAAATTTTATACAGTGTTAAAATGTAATAGTAAGCAGTGTAGAAGAAAAGAAAAAGTAGAGCTGGGTATGGTTGACTTGACACAGAAAGTGTGTTTGGGGAATGTGTGGGGGGTTGTGACAGTTAAGCTGGATCGTTGGTTTGACTGCCTGGAGAGCCGGTGTGTGTCTGGGTTGTCATGGAGGCCTGGTGTGGGGTCCTGTATCTTATCCCTGGCCCCTTCCTCTCTGGCTCTTCTCCCTGCCGCCTCCCAGCCATATCGAAGTGAGCAGCTTTGTTCTGCTGTGCCCTCTGTCGTGCTGTGTGTGCCTTGGAGCCAGCTTACCCTGGAACCATGAGCCAAATCAAACCTCTACTCCTTGAAGTCGGTGTCAGGTATTTAGTCCTAGCAACGGGAAGGCTAACCAGTACAGGTTCATTACAAATTAGGTAGCCCAGTAAATACTCATTAAGCCGGTGAGATTTGGGCAATGGTTTGAAGGATGGTGAGAAATTAACCAACTCTTTCTCTAGGAGAAGATCATCTAGCAAAGGGAGTAGCTGGTACAGAGGTCTGAGGCGGAAGTTTACCTGTGGCGTGCCAGGAAGAAGAAGGCAGTGTGGCCTCGGTGGGATGGTACCCTTGAATGTAGGAGCAGGTCAGAGAGTTAGCAGAGGGAAGAACAGTTGGAGAAGAGCTACATTTCTTATAGTGCCTTGTAGGCCATTGTGCACTTTGAGTGAAATGGGTCATTTCTTCAGGTTTGAGCAGAAGAGCGGTGTGAGGTTATCAAGGGTTACTCTGGCTGCCGCTTTGAGAAGAGTCTACCACAGGGAAAGTGTGTACACTGGAGGCTCACTAGGGTTCTACTGCAGTAGTCCACATGAGATGGTGTCACTCAAATACATGGTGGCCATGCTGGTAGTGTATTTTGAAAGCAGTGGTAACAGAATATTCTGATGACGTTCAATACGGAGTGTGAAGTAAAGGTTCAAAACTCACTCCAAGGGCGTTAGCCTGAGGGAGTGGATGGAGTGGATGGTCAGCCCAAGGAGAGGACAAAGGAGGGTGGTACGGGTCTGAGGGTGCAGATGGGGGTTGATCAGCACACTTTCAGCTTATGGCCTGTTGTTCGTGAGATGGCATGTTGAAGAAGAGGATGAATCAGGCGATGGTATGCAATCATCTACTTGCACTTCCCACTTCCTATTGTTTATGTTTATATATTTATTATAAACTTAACAGTGCATTTTACTGGTTTTCCTTTAGGCCATCAGTTATCGTTTAGAGCAGTAAAAAAGAAGACCAGTTGTCTTTGTCTTTTACCATTTCTGGAGCTCTTCATTTCTTTGTTTTGCACTAAGTTTTTGTCTGTTACCATATTCCTTATGCTGAAGAAGTTGTAAAAACCTTTATCACAGTCTGCTGACACTGAAGCTTCTCAGCTTCCGCTGGTCCTCCCTTGGTGCTCCAGTCCTTCCCTGGCAACAGATCTCAGCATCTCATCGTTTGGGCGTCGGGTCTTCTTGGCATTCCCACCCCTTTTCCCCGTGGGAGCCAAGTATGTTGCCTGTATCAGTGGTTCCTCTTTCGCGAGAGAGCATTTCCGGTGCCGTCCTCAGTGAAGGAGTCCTTCGGTGGTTTTACTCTAGGTCCTGGGTCTGTATTGTTGCTCACACTTCTCCCAGCTGCAGGAGTCTTGCCGTATGTCCCTTGCCGTGTGTCCTTTGGGTGACGTTTTTGCAGGGCTTCTTGTGGTGGCTGACGATGTTCTTCTTGTAGGAGAGAAAGGTCAGGCAGGAGAGGTGGGCTGTGCTGGGCTTGTTCCCTGCTTCATGCCAGCACTACCCAAAGGAGTCTGTTCCCACCCTCCCCGAGGAAGTAAGTCCTTGGGAAATAGCACAGTGCCTGTGGGCCCCCTTGGGTCTGGCTTTTGCAGTTGCCTTATCTTTTTCTAATCATATATAGCTGGATTATATTTGAGAATGTACTCTTACACTCTCTTATTTAATGGAACACTTTTACTCCTTCATATTTAATGTAATGACATAATTTTATTCCTGCCATCTTTCTTTATGCTTATTACTTATTTTATATTTTAACTTATTTTTTTTACTTTCCTTACTTTTGCTATTTATCTACTGTTCATTCCTTTCTGCTCTACTGCTATTTTGTTAGCTCTCTTTTTTCTTTAATGATTTATTTTCCTTGTTTTCCACCATCAGATGCATGACTTTATTATTTGATTCCTAGAGTTAACTATTCCTCCTGCAAAATATACTTTTTCCACAAAATGTTCTATATACTCCTCCCCTATTTTTTCTGCCTCTCCCAACTTTGAGAATATCTTTTTATCCTTAGCAACCCTGAAATTTTGTCAAATGGTGTCTTACTTAAGTGTATGTCCCTGTTGCTTTTAGAATCATTTTTTTAGCTTATATATATTGCACATATCCAGTTTATCATTAAACATTAATTGTGGGTGAATGTGTACTAGTTACACAGTTTTTTTTTTTTCTTCTGTTTTTTCTTCTGCTTCTTTTGTTAACAGACTTTCTGCAGCTCTTTTACTCATTAAGTTTTACGGGTATTACCTCTGAATCTGTGCATAATATAAGTAGCTGTCTTTCCACTGAGTATAAAGGATAGCGATTGGAGGGGTGACATTGGAGGTTAGCTCAGTGTTTGGCAGGTTCCAGGGATGTGAGGTTTGATGTCAGTCTGATTCTTTACATTTTACAGATAGTTTCTTACTTCTGCTTAGGGTCCTGTAGGATCTCTCTCTAGAGTACAGGAATCTTGGTAGAATGTGTCTAGACTCTGTTGTCATTTAGCTTGGGAATGAGTGAGGCCATGTAGTCTACGGAAGCAGGTTTATTTTCAGCTTGAGAAAATGTCCTTTCTCTCAGCCCAGTTTTCAGTCCTCTGGAACTATACTTTTTGTGTACTGGGACAGCCTTGGTATCCAGATATCTTATTTTTTATCTCTGTATTTTTCCTTTGGAAGTTTCTTGAATTTGATTCTTAGCTTAAATTCCTTGTGCAGTGCAGGCCTTCCCTGCGCTGGAGGTATTCTCTGTTCTCTTCCTGAGTTGGGTCCTGCCATTCAGCCTGATTTCCCTCTGTCTCCAGGCCGCCCCTTCTCTGGAGTCTGTTCCCTGGCTGGTTCAGGGAAGCCCACAGTTGGTCACTGGAGAATCCTCTATAGTCAGTCCTGTCTGTGGTAGAGGGCAAAGGACCTCTGTCCCGCTGGCCTGTGCTGGCAGATAGGCTGTCAGTTCCCATCAGCGAATGAACTCTGCCTGCACTTTCCTGGGTATTGAGGGAGTGTAAGGCGTGGGCTGTAGCTCCTCCCTCATCTCTGACTTTCTAGGCTCTTTTCCTGACTTCTGGTTTCCAGTCCTCAGCCCAGGCGCCTCTGCTGTGCTCCAGGTCTCAGCCTTACTCTAGTGGTCGCCAGAGCCTGGGCGTCACTTAGATCCAGTTGCCTGCCAGCAGATGCTGGTAATGGTGGTTTTACTCAAGGGAAGTAGTAGTTGAGCCTTAGGGGTGAAGGGGAAAGGTGCTGCATTCATGTCATCGTATACCACAGTCCCTTGCTCCTCACAACTCTCCTGCTTTCTTCTCCCTCCATGCTGTTAAAAGAAATGGATTTCATGAGAGATTCTTTTATATCTTAAGCATCCTTCCATTTCTCTGCCCTTATGTCTGCTGTATCAGTTGAGAGTAATAGAGACAATTGCAGCAATGCAAACCTTGAAACTAGCATGTGGATACTACCATCAGCTCCATAGCTCAGAATTGCAGAGTGGAAATCTTTGCAGTTCTCTTGGCCACAAGGTGGCTACTTCAGCCCCAGCAATCATGCTCCTCTGCCAGGTGGAGAGGAAGAAGTAACCAAGGCATTGGGTGTACTTTCCAACTGACTCAACTTCATTCAAGAATTTTTGTGGAGTGGGCTGGGGATTTAGCTCAAGTAGGAGGTGCTTACCTAGCAAGCTCAAGGCCCTGAGTTCGATCTCCAGCAACCCCCTCCCCCCAAAAAAGAATTTTTGTGGAAGATGTATACAGGTCATTAGCTTTTCTGTTCATAGGTGAATGCAGTTTTGTTTTTTTTTTAACCAGGTTATGTTAATATCTTAACAAGGTCAGTGTCCTAGTACTAAAGAGAATGGCTGTAGGGAGGAAAGTAGTCTTAGTGTCAGCATTCACAGTGAGGAAAAGGGGACATTTTCCATATTGAACTTTTAAGAAACGCATGTAGTACACAGCCGAGGCCACGTTGCATCGCATGAGCACACGCATGTGCGGCCTTTCCAGCTCACCTCCCGGACGCTGCCGGGCATGTCACACCTTTATTGTTGGGTGTCTGGTGTTATGTTGCCTTCCTGCTCAACTCGTGAGCATCTGAGATGGTCCGCCTTGAGGTAGTCAGAAGCAAAGAATTTTAGGAAGGTTCTCACGAAGGAATATCAAACTAAGGTGATACCAGTAATGCAGACACAAACGAACAGCAAAAAGGTTGTCAAAAGAGCTGACAGTTTTCCTTTTGCTAGCATGAGATCTTTAACAGTGTTATTTAAAAAAGTAAGCCAACGAAGGAAGAAAGTCAAGCAGAATTTTTGAAGGTTTCAAGATTGTTTGAGAATATGGGTTTTCTTCCCGTTGTTAATTGTGAGCTTCACCTTGGGTATGTAATAGTCTAACAGACATGTACATAAGTAATTTATAAGGAATCATGAAAAGCTTTCATTTCATAGCTTGACAATGGTTGAATATTGGCAATTACCTATGATTCAAATAAAAGAGAAAATAGTTACATATAGGTGGGCTGTGTGCCCCAAATTTTCTTTTTGTAACTCTTGTAACCAAGCAAGTTTGAAGCCTACTGCGGTACAAGAGGATTATACTTAAATTAGACTCTCCACAGGAAATGGTCAGTGATTAAAATCCACTGATAAGTATCACACCCCTGTGATCTAATCACCCCCAGAATCCCCACTTATGAGCTCATGAGGCTTCAGGGGTACACCAGATATAAACCATAATGGGCTGTACTACAGTTTGAAAAACATTGACTTAAAAACACAGATAAATGAGATAAATTTGTTAAGCATATTTAGTTCTGTGGCTTTGATGAGATTTTCTTCAAAGTACACTAGTGTGCTAGAATGATTTGACCAAGTAAATGAGTTTCTGTGGCTGCAAGATTACAAAAATATAAACTGCTACCTCTCCATGATACACGGTGAGAAACAATGCAGATATTTAAACAAAATTTACATTTGGTTTTAGGTGAAGATTTTATACTTACTAGGCCCACTGTCTGAAGTCTTCTTCCAGAGGTTCCAGCACCTGCTATCCAGTCCCCTCTAACTCTTTGTTCCCTGATGTTTCTATTATATACACAGTACTTTCTTAAAATCATAATTATAATTTTATTTTAATCACTGACCATTTCCTGTGGAGATTATAATTTAAGTATAATCCTCAGCATATAAGTATAATCGTAGTGAAAGCTTATTTCAGAATAAAAAAATAAAAAGGGCTGGGATTGTAGCCCAATAGTAGTTTGCTCTTGGATTCAATCCCCAGTCTCTCTGTCCCCCTAAAAAAGAAGAAAAAAAGTTTTTTTTTTTCTGTGCGTATATATCAGTTTGCTAGATTGAGATGCAAAATGTAATTCTTACTAATAATTGAGAGAAAGAAATTGAAAGCTACTTACTACAATTTGGTAGTTTGAGTTTATGATATTGATTGTCTACTCTTAGTGAAATTTAAAAATCAGTCTTATTTTGAATTTTCAAAGCTTTGGGTTTTTTAAATTAACATGTGTGAGTCAGCTTTGTATTACTATAACAAATATCTGAGGCCATCAACTTAGAAAACAGAAAGGTCTTATTTTTGTTTGTATTTTCAGAGGTTTCAGTCCAGAACCAGGTGGTCCTTTTGCTTTAGGCCTGTTGCAGCACATCATGGCGGAGAGTGTGAGGCCAGGAGGCCAGAGAGAAGAGGAAGGGGCAGGGTCCCACTGTGCTCTTCAAGGGCTTGCTCCCAGTGATGTGAAGAGCCCTCCTATGCCCCACTTTGGAGGCAGCGCACTCAGGACCAAGGCTTTAACCTCATGGACGTTTGGGAGACACTGAAGATCCAAACCATGGCACCTCACCAGGGTTTTTTTCTTGATGCTGTTGCCTTTATTGGGTTTTTACTCCTTTCTCCTTGGTCCTGTGAACATTACTGTACTGATGAATTTAATCTTTTTTCTTCTGAATTTGTACTGCAAAGAGGAACCAACCTATTGGCTTGAGTAGATTTGTTGCATTAAAGAATGTGTATGCCTCACCTTCTGCCGTAGTTGATGAAGACAGAATACATGCTATAGAGGACTGAAGGTTGAACCATATCTGTTATTATCAAAGCTTCAAATTAATTACAAAAACCTCAACATCCTCATCATCAGCATTATTATTAGTATTATTATTATTATATCGGTCACTTTTCCACATTGGCTTTGAATTCAGTTCACTGTTCTCGGTGCAACAGTCAGTGTACTGAGTGTCTACTTTGAGCAGGGCATAGCCGGGACACTCTCCGAACACAGTCAGAGGACGGTCATGAAGGACAGCTGCGGCCTGCTGGGCAGCGGGCTGTGCCGGTGTTTGTCGGGTTCTACACTGTGGCCTGGTATAGACAGTGCCTGAGCCCCTCACTCAGAGAAGCCCCCTGGTGCCTGACCCTGTCTCTGATCTTTGCTAGCTGACTGACCTTAAGCCAAGTTATTTAAACTCTTTGAGCTTCAGTTTTCTTTTTGTTTTGTTTTGCTTTTGAGACAAGAGCCTCACTGTGCTCTTCTGTTTTCTTTGTTGTAACATAGGGAAATTTCCCTGAGGGGTCATCTGGAGTGTGGCACGTGGTAGTTCAGGAGCATTAATTCCCTGTCCTTGTCCCTTTATTTCTTATACAGCTTGACTTACCTGTCATTGAATACTAGTTAAGTCTTATCTTGAGGTGTGCAGTGATTACATTTTAAAGAAAGCATCATTGGGGCTGTTGTGCCTCTATGAGCCCATGTTAGTACGAAGTGGAAATTGAGGCACAGCAGGATAGAGACGTAGAGCAGGCATCCAGCTTTTCCTAAATTTGCATTCTGTGCTTTGTATTGATATCTCTATGTTGCTGTAAATAATCAGCAGTCTGTTTCTTTGTGTGCCTGTGTTTGAGTTACTTAGAGGTGTAGTTTTGATTTGAAAAGTCTCTGCAGATACTTTCTGCCCCTGCAGTTCACGTGAAGAGGCGAACCAGGCTTTGCCATTGTTTGTGGCTTCTTGGGACCATCTTTTGTCATCTGGAGGATGAGGGGACTAGGTTCTCTATTTGTGCGTACTTTTAAGTTTTAAAAGTTGACTATTCCCAGAAGTTGGGTTTTCTGTTGTTCATTAAGCCATTTATATTGCTTGAAACATTGCATTGGTGGTTATTTTCCCCCTAGCAATGTTCATCAAAAGTTCCCCGGAGATTTTGTTGTTTTTTTCCTCTTCTACCTCCATGCAAAGGGGAAGAGTCTAGTGCAAAATAGTCACGGGCAGCTTTGGAGGAAGCTCACACCGACCCAAGTGATCCTGTCTGTCTCCTCTCTGCACACAGTGCTATACAGTGTCTAGCTTGACACCTACCACCAGTTCCCTGTGTGTCTCTCCTTTGGTCCCTTTAGAGAAAAAAGTGTCACTTGCCCACAGCATATGGCCTCACGGGTCCCTGCAGGGCAGTCACAGTTTACACTTTGAGGGGCTAAACCAGCATCTCCTACCAGAGTAGTTGTCCAAATGCAGCTTCCCTTGTCCCACACCCAGGTTCTGATTTTAGCAAAGCCCGACATTCTGAATTTGAGGCAAGCAGCCCTCGTGGCTCTTTGTGCCGTGGACTTTCAGATACACACTTTGAGACACCTTTGTAAAGTGTGCCTGCCCAGCTGTTTGAAAGATTGGCAGGCAAATTCGAATTTTATTTATGAACGGTCTTCCTTTGAGAATGGCGAGTCTGCTTCTTTCTTGTGCAAAATAGGGATGAATTTGTGATTTTTATAGAAACCAGGTGATTTTCTGCCTGGTGGGCTTGTCTCTCAAGTCAGGCAGAAGTCAGTCAGTGTGTTTCATTTTAAGACCACTTGCCTGAAGCTATGAAGAGGATTGCAGTATCTGAAGTACAATGTCAGTGCCTTTTCAGGATTTGAAATTAAGCATTTTAACCCTTTTCTACTGGCTCCTGTGTTGTGGATTCAGGGTTTTAGGCTAAAAACAGATTGAATTGGATTTTAATATGTCAGCATTTTGTGGTACATAAATTAAAGATTTAAAAATTATGTCAACCATTAGCCATGAAGATTTAGAAGGAAAAAACTTCCCAAAGATAAAGTAGTATATTTTAATGTCTTGATGATTGTGCTAATCCTTTTTCAATGTCATCATTGCTACTCAGGGTGAAAAGTTTGGACCCTTTGCTGGCGAGAAGAGGATGCCTGAAGATTTGGATGAAAATATGGACTACAGGCTGATGTGGGAGGTGAGGTTGGGGCTGTTATTTTAAATGTTAAAAATTTGTTTCTCTTTATACTCTTTAATACAAATTATAAGGCCATGTGAATTGACGATGATTGCATCTAAGTACTTTATCAAAAAAAATCTTAAATTTGAGGTTTAGCATTTTAAAAAATTTGGACTGCTAAAATATTACTAGACGATTCTTGTAGAACCTGAAATTTGTAATTCATCCCTGAAAAATGTTTTCTGTGTATAGGATATGTAGATTTCAGAATCACCTGCTGGGTTTAGAATTGGATTTCTGAAAATGAAATTATATTTTTTCTTTAACTCTTCTGTCCCCATGTCAGTTCCAATTGTGTAGAAAAGTTGTGAATTCTGTGGAACAAGCATCCCTCTTTAAACTGTACCTTGCCTTTAAAAGCATGTATTTAAGAAGCGGACACCAGGAGCAGTATTCTCAGGCCAAGGTTTCTCTTATGTTGGGAGCTGTATATGTAAGTGGATGTCTGTATATTATGTAAATTTTCATCCTTGCTTTGGCCTATTATATTCATTGTTTCTCTTTGCAAGTTATTAGAAGGGCCTTAGCCACAGAAATAGGAAAGCAGAGGTATAGAGACTGTTGGAACAAAGATTTGGAAAAATTGGGCCCCAAGAATAATATTTGACAGTTTCAGTGAGGAGGGTAGGAGCTGAAGTATGTGGGTAGGTGGGGCCAAGAGAGGTAAGGATCATAAATCTAAGATTGGAGTACTGGCGTAGAGACATACACATAGAAAGCCTCTCTGACTGTGGGTGTATCAGTCAGCGTCTGCAGAGAAATAGAGCCAAAGGGTGTTGCTCATTGATGTAAAAAGAGGTTTATTTCAAGGTATAGTCTCATGCATTTGTGAGGTGTCAGGTGAAAAATCTGTAGTTCAGGCCCCAAGGCTGGAAACTGATGGGAGTTAATACTGCAATCTTTGGGCAGAATTTCTTCTTTAGGAAACCTTAGTGTTTGCTCTTAATGAATTGGACTGGGTGGGTGAGAGTCACACACATTGTGGAGGGTAATTTCCTTTACTTAATTTATTGAGGATGTTAACATCTACAAAATATCTATACAGAGTTTAGATTAATATTTTCTTATAACTAGGTACTATAGCCTAGCCAAATTGACACATAAAATTATAGTGTATTTTCTATAAGCAAAAATACTTTTGTTAAGTGTCACTCTTATTACTGAAACAGCTGAGGATCGGGACTGAAGAAGGTACCTGAGAAAGGTTTCTCAAAGGATTCCAAGGTGAAGTGATGGAAACAGAAATTAATAATGTAGTGCTCACTAAGTGGGAAATGTTATTGATATCACCTTAACTTAGTATGCTGTTGTAATTATTTATTTTTATGAACCTAAAAGTATTTTTAATGGCTTTTATACTAAGGTCTTAATTTTCTCAGCAGTTAATTCTTTTGCCATGAAGATTTTCAGAAATGAAGCATTTATGTGACAAAAATAACCCAAATCAGTAACAAGTGTAAAAATAGCAATATTTAGTAGGTTGTTAATGGCTTTTGATTTTCTGTCTTGTTGTCTGAAGATTTTAGTGTGATGGTCAAGTTAATGTTTTGCACAGCTGGTTAGGGATTGTTAAATAAGTAATGATTATAATTTTTATTTTGAAAGAAAATTTGCAGATAGGCAATTTAAGGCTGCCTTTTATGCTGGTATGTGGCGGCAGCTCAGCAGCATATCATGTAGCTTTGCATTGTCTATTCCTGGGGTCCTTCGATGTCTTTACATTGCTATATTTTTGTATACTATATTACCAGTCCTCTCACTCTACAATCCAAAGAACTACTGATTTTTTACACTTTTTCTCAGCTACTGTTAAATTCATGTAATGACTGAAATCACTGTTTTGCATTGTATTTCATGGTATTCCTTTAAGTAAGTAAGTAATCTTTGTACTTGCTGCACAATTCAGAATGTGTAAAAGGGTAAATGTTTCTGTCCCCTTCGTGCCTGCTCTTTTCTCTCAAGACCTTTGCTGCATTTATAGTCTTACTTCCTGTGTGTTCTTCTTCCCGTCTCTGCTTCTCTGATTCTTCTTTCTCTTATTCTTTCTGCATTTTGGTTTGTCACCTATTCTCTACTCAGTGCAGTGGGAAGGAAAGGACACTTTCTCAGTGGTTTATCTTCTGGGGGGAACGTTTGAAAAATAATCAGCAGCTTTTGAAGTGCGAAGATTTTCTACCTGCTAGGTGTAATCTTGTTCCTTATTATGTTAAACGAGTGTGTTAGTCAGGTGTGTGTTGCTGTGACAAATACCTGAGAAAAATAAATCTTTCCTCTTGTAAGTTGTTTTTCTCATGGGTGTGCTGGAGCAGAGCTGGTCACCTTGTGGCAGTTTGGAAGCACAGACAGGGCAGAGAGCCAGAGGGAGAGCTGTGCTAGTGGACTTCTGTTTTGACCCACCCAGACTCCCCACTACTAGATGGTGCCATCCCATTCAGGGCAAGTCTCTCCCAACCGATTGCAGTCCCATATTCCATTTGTTTCCAGAAACACCTTGCACACCCACCCAGGAGTGTCTTTTACTAATTTCCTAGGTGTTTCTCAATGCAATCAAGTTGACTGTCAAGATTAACCGTCACAATGAATGAGCTGCTTCCCAGCCTTGAGTTATACTACTGACGATCCCTTTTTATTATTTTAGCTTTGGTGGTGCTGGATTCAGAAGAAGCATAGAGAAGGGAGGATAACTGGTCCTATTATTGGTTCCTCTCATGAATGCTTTGAGTCTTCTTGAAGGGCAGTAATGAGCTTTCTCTCCTCTGGTGGCCAGATTGAAACTGGTTATTTGGTGGTACAAAGGATCAAACGCAGGACCTGATGCGTGCAAAGCAACCACTTTACCACTGACCTGTACCCCCAGTCCTTTAATTTTTACTTTTATTTTAAAATAAAGTGAATTAGCAGCAGAATTCTGGATTTCTCAGGCCTTACGCCATTTGTCGAGTTTGAGGTTGGGATCAGCGTTGGTCTATAAATTCCTGCCAGTGACAGTTTAATGGACTGTGCCCAATTGTCTGTGTTGGATTGTGTTCTTCCCTTAATTAGAAGTCTTTTGCCCGGTGGTTTGGAGCTTGGGATGTATTTCTTTTCACCCTCTACTTCCTTAGACTACTCTTAGGACCAACATCCATTAATGCACTATTGTAAAACTCTCAATACTTCGTTTTTAAACTTTTCTAAATCATCCACTCTTTATAGTATTTTCTTAGGTTTTTCAAACCACATTTCCAATACTTCCTCTTTGCTCATAGGCACATATATTTAAGCTTGGGCACTTGAGGACTACAGCGTAGCCTGTACATTTTCCTTGCCATGTGTGCCAACCATTATCCAAAGCGGGCACCGGTGAATCCATGTCTGTTTGAATTCTTCAGACAACCCTGCTCTGTTGGCTGTGGATCTTCCCTTCCTTTCCTTTGCCTTGAGAAGTTTTGTGTAGAAGCTC